>PVJX010014927.1:0-43719 GCA_004027295.1 Dolichotis patagonum
CCTTACCCTACTCTAACCCTAACCCTAACCCTAACCCTAACCCTAACCCTCTAACCCTAACCCTAACCCTAACCCTAACCCTAACCCTCTAACCCTAACCCTAACCCTGACCCTAACCCTAACCCTGACCCTAACCCTAACCTTGACCCTGACCCTGACCCTAACCCAGATGCAAATTATTATAGAGATTCATGTTAAAATCTAGCTGAATCCAACTCATCCCAGACTCTGGATAAAACAGGGACTTCTGGAGAATTGGGGGAGGGGGTGTTGGAGCATATATGTGTAGCTGCTCAAAGAAATCCAATAAGGGAGATGAAGGGAATGAGGTTTCCAGGACTGGTAAGGAACTAAGCATGGGGCTCATAAGGACTATAGGGAGCACCCTCCTGAGCTCCCTATGGCTCATCCTGATCCCACCACCTCTTCTTTGAGTTGCATGAGCCCCACTCACTGGGTCCCCCACATGGCAGTGCCTAATGGAATCTTGTGTTGCTTTCTGCCCACTGCACACCTGACTAACTCTACCTTGTGTCTCCAATTAGCTTCAGTTCATTTCAACCAAACCTAAGCCGTATCCTCAAAGCCCAGGTCTACAGGACTATCACAAAAAAGGTAGGAAGACTTAGGAAGCATGCTATTGATCCCCCTTTGTGTACTGATCAGGAAATTGAGGTCAAGAAAGTTAAATAAGTTCACCTGGGGACAAAAGGTTTGAGCACCATGCAGTAAATGTTCAGCCATGGAACCCAACTGCTCATCATGTCCACATGAACTATTCCTAAGTGTAATCTTCTGTTCCTTAAAACATAGCAACTGTGGTGGATTTGGAAGAGGGGCACTGATGTCACAAGCATAGCTGTACTCATTCTGACTTAATCACCAGTGGGTGTTTTTGTCCGTGCTAGATATGAATGTTTTCTTTACCCTAGCTTACCCAGATGAGGCCATCATGGGCATGCCTGATCCTGTCTTGGCAGGTGATCTTGTTGTGTCACCACCAAGGAGCCACACCCTGGACTGGTTCTGAATTCATCCTCTGATATCCTGGCATAGCTTCTAGCATTCTGTACCCACTCAACCTGAACTTTTACTAATAGCAACAGCAGCTATTGCTAATATCTACTGTTGTCTTCTGCTACGTACCTCCTGTGTGTTAAATAGTTTATCTTCCTGGTCATCCATCTCCTTTGTATGGAAAAGAAAACTGTAAAAAGTAACCTAGAGGTGACTTAAAATATATAGAATAATGTATATATACATCCAAATAATGTATATATACATCCAAATAATCCATATAAGGACCTTGAGCAGGCTCAGACTTTGTTATCCTAAGGGAGTCTTCAAACCAAACTCCATTGACATTGAAGGATAATTACACACACACACAAACATATGTATGAACATATGAATATATCCAGGTGTGTATAGATCTGTTAATATGCATGCCATGTATCTATTTCACTGTAATGTAAAATCTAATAAGTATTCTATTGTGCATGAGTATAAGACACTGAATTAGAAATGCTAAAGGCATTTCTATTCATCCATTTGTTAAAAGATAATACCTGTGAAACAGCAATAGCGGCAGCTGAATTGGTGACCACTTGGCAGAAGGGGTTGACTCTAATTTTCTTGTTATCTGTGCATGGAGAGATAATCTGGATTTGCTGGGTAGAGAGTACCCTATCTAGCCACACAGTCTTTAACCAAGTTGGTCTCTTCTCTTGTGACATGGTAAACTCCAATCCTGACTCGACTCTCTTTGGTCTATCTTCTTCCTCACATGACCCAGTCCAAGTTTTGCCTACTCCAGGGGCTTTTCTTCACAGTTTTATCACAGCTCAGAGTTCTGCCTTTCCTGTCAGAAACTCTACACAACTGGTATTGTTATTACTGAGCTTATTATGAGGATATATTGAGATAAGTTACATAAACATGCCTGGCACAACATCTAAAAAATCATAGGGAATCAAAAATGAAATTTCTTATGAGTAACTTGAAAATCATGCATACCCAGAAACAAAATAAAATGTATAGAGTTTCTGCAGAAATTTCTCATTTTAAAATGTCAGAAGTCTGAACTATAATGCAGTGTTAGAGATTTTGTCTAGCTCACCAGAGGCCCTGAGTTCAAACCCCAGGACTAGGGAAGAAAAAGTTCTTTCAAACATCATAGTCACAGTAAAAGTGTGTTGAACACCAGCTATGCACTAGGCATGGTCTAAGTATTTACTAGGTATTATCTCATTTCCCCCCACAATTGCCCTCGGAAATGGGCTCCATGTGGCAATGAGAAACTGAGGTTCACAAGTTTTGAAAATGTGCCCCATACAGTGGGGAGGGCTATGGGATTCAACACCTCCTCCTAACACTCATCCTCCACACACCTCCATCCTCCCCTGATAGAGAGCACAGATCTGAAAGGATCAGAAGTTTGTCTTCCAGAGAGCATTTCCTTTCCTCTAGGCCAGAGGACCTGGCCATTCTAAGAGTCCTGTTCTGCTTGCTATGGTTTGGAAGTGGACACTCTGCTTGGCCTTCCAAACACAGCACACTTCTTCTAAAAGTGTCCTGTAACTGTTTCATGTGTCTATTTGGACCTTATGTGAATCTCTGCTATCTTCTCTTCCATGGGAAGTTAGTTTTGTATTTGCTTCAGAAACCAGATTTTGAAGCCAGGTGTGGTGGTGCATGCCTGTAATCCCAGTGCTTTGGAGGCTGAGGCAGAAAGATCACCATGAGTTTGAGGCCAGCCTCAGCTACACAGTGAGTTCAAGGTTAGTGTGAACTGCGTCATGAGACCATATCTCAAAAAAATTACATTTTGGTTACATTTTGTTTCTTTTGGAAGAATATAGCAGTGTTCAGACTTAAGAAGGTCTTCAGTTCTATTCCTTCCAGAAAGTGGACAGGAGTTGCTCACCAGAGCTGGGACAGCCCAGAACCTTGGTATATGGGTTGGCTATGAGCCTTGGGGTAGGGACCCCTGCCCTGACCATCTGTTTAAACCAGGGGCACAGAAGCCTGGCTGCTGCTGGGTGGGGTGTCATACTGTCCTGGAGCTGACTCAGCCCTCTCAGTCCCTCAAGAGTCACTCAAGGACACTCAGGTGGCCAATCCATGATTGGATGGCACTAGGACTATTTTATACATTCCAAATATTTATCTGATAGGCCCTTGACACCCATTGGAGACATTCTCATTATGTGTTCAATAGTAGGGTAAACAAGAGCTGATTTGCAACATACTAATTTTTCACTGCAAGCCAATATATTCAATATAAAGACACCAGGACTGCAGGGGCTGGCAGCGTCTGCCCCAGGATCCCCAAGGTTCAGAGCTCCCCCTTTGATTCAATTCTCCTTCTGCAGAGGACTAGAAAAAGCTCCTTGTCTGTGACAGGTTCCTGATGGTATTGAGGGCAAGGAGCATTCTGTTTAAAGGGATCATTCATCCTTGCTTCTCTGCACCACCTGAGGAACAGCAGGAGCCAAGGAAGTGCTTCCAAATTCACAAATAAAAGGCACTGTATTATTGCAAAATAGCACACTGTGGAAAGTTGTCCATGGGCAAATTGGATCCAGAACACCCCACCGATACCAAAATATGTAGAGGGTCATGTTCTTTATTTCAAAAATATGGTATAGTGTTAGCATAGAGCCTGTGTGCATCCTCCATCCACTTTAAATTATCTTGGATTGCTTATAATAATTAAGCCAATATAGAAGCTGCATAAATAGTTGTGATACTGTACTATTTGAGCTGAAACATGACTGGTTTGACTGCTCTGAAACATCACTGAACTATAACTAGATGGCTTCCCACTGTCCTGCCTGCCCTGTAATCCAAGGAGCTCCGCCTACCATCTATAGTCACTGGCTTCGGTGGCACAGGTATCATAGGGGCTACACAGGCAAGCAGGACAGTGTGCAAGCTGCCTGGAGCCACAGTTCAAATCAATGCCACCCTCACAACATCAGGTAGCTCTTACTTTCCCTATTACACAGAAAACAAGTTTCATAATGTACCCAAGGCCTTATAGCTACTGAAGTGGTGGGGTTTGGGTTCAAGCCTTAACCACCCATGCTTTCAATGACTGCACTGAGATCCTGTGGTGATTCAAGGCATGAGAACAATGTCCAGAGCAAGCAGTTAGACACCACTTCCAGGGGCCTGCACTGTCCTCTGCCCTTGGCATGCAGCACTTTATCTAATCCTTATGACAATCTAAGTTCCATTTGACAGTAGAAGAAACTGGGAAGAGAGGTGAAGCAATTTACCTATGGTTCACACAGATAGTATATGGAGGAGATGTATGTAAGAACAAAATGTAACTTACAGCAGTATTTCCATTGCTTTTGAGTAAAGTATAGAAATATTATTTTTCATAACTATTTACAGAATGGCCCAGAAGCTTACACACCGCCAAAGAATCAATTTTTAAGACCTCTTCCAATACTGTTTTAATTTCCCATGAAAAATCACAGGGTCACTCCTGAGCATCACAGGTGATTAGGTATGTTAATAAAACATATTGGTATTTTAAACAATCAACGTAGTCCATCTTTGGAGAGAGGGTCTCCTAATCAAGTTCATCTGAATTTTTCCCCAAGTATGTAATATAGTTATCCAAGAGAAGAAAGAAAAATAAAATTCTGTATCATCTCTCACCGCTCTGCAGGTTGACTCTGCTCAGCCAGGCAATTCTCACTTGAGATCTCAATGTATTTCTGGTAGTAGGGCAGCTGGAAGTGTCCTTATCCAAGGTGATAAAATAACATGGCTGGCATTTCATGCAAACTATTGGTTGCTGGCTTGACTGGGGTTATCAACCATTGTGCTTACTCATGTCTCCTTCATATATCTTGGGCATCTCACATGATGGTAGCTGGTCATAATATCCCAAAGATGATGGCCTCAGAGGCAGAGGAGAGACACTAAGGTGTTTCTTTAAGTCTGCCATTGAAAGCTACATGGCATCATTCCCCTAAACATCAAATATAGAAACAACTCATATTCAAGGAATTAATACTAAAAGATAATTTCATGGACAGAGCAGCACACTGAGGAAGAATTTTAAGTGTAATCGATACATTCAGGTGGTTGCCCTTATAATGGACTGGAATGAAAGAAAATAAGGAAGACTAGTAATGTGGCTGATTCAGGGATGGGGCAGACAGGAACCACTGAGACTTCAGCAGAGTTCTAAAGATTATGAGAGCATTGTCTCCTTTATTTAAAAAAACAACTCAGGAAAACAGTCTCTGCCTTCAGGTGGATGTACACATGGAATCATGATGCACTGGTTACCATAGATTGCTGTCTTGTAACCAATGAGGACTATTAGTTTTAACATAATGATAGAATAGGACATAAATAAGAGGTAATGCTCTGGTGAGTAACACAGCAAAGATTTAGAATAAATAGGGTCTCCAGTGGCTTGATTGAGTCATGGGATGAGAGGCAGAGAAGAACTCAACCTCACTTATTAAAGTCAACATGACCAACAGGCACAGCATGAGCACTGCATACTTCAAAAGGCTCCAGGTGCACTTACAGACGTGGGAGTGGGTATTCAGGTAGATAAGAGGTGGGAAGGGAGTGGAGCTCTGGGATGAATGGAGGCAATGAATGAATGGAAAAACAAATGAAGTCAAGTTACTTTCAAACTTCAGAGTATGAATAACTTAATTTCATACCCCAAGATTAAAATATGAATAATGAAAGGAGAGTCCTTAAACAATATTACCTAAGGAAATTACATGAATAGACCCAAGATGTGTTTATAAAACATGTAATACATTATACTTATGAAATTTTCAATGTTAATTTGCTTAGAATAACAAACTGATTTTATATTCAAACAGAAGTCTTTCTGGACCCCAGCACAGATATCATTTCACTGTTAATATGCACATATCACTAAGAATAGTGCTTGGTACAGCATGTAAATATGTTAGTAAAGCACCATAAAAAGAAAAAGACAGACAAAATTCTTATTTAATTTAGATTTATATCCAAATGGTACATATGGTATAGTTTAACAACTTAAATAAGAGTACAAGGTCTATAAAAAAACAAAGAATTAGACCTTGCCTATCCTTTTCTACTCCGGATTCCCATTTCCACAGGGTTGCTACTTTCCTTAGTTACTGAAAGTTTCCTCAAGTTTCTTAAATGGCGTGCTATTTTCACTATTCTGATGTTTTAGTTTTCACTTTTGTTCATTTACAAGTTATTAGAGAAGAAGCAAGTGTAGGTGTCAGATTAGTTCTCTTATATGTTCACCTCATACCAGCTTCTTAATATAGCTTTGAACCTTCTAGATGTAATCACCTGCTTGTCAATTTTTTGGGAGTAGGGCCTTCCATCTCTCTCAATCCACTTTGCTGGTCACACTTTTTATCTGCAGTTGTCCTCCTGAGACCCTCTCCGCTAACTTTCTAAGTTCAGGACGAATTTCCGTCTTCATTTGTAAGCTGCATATCACTCACAAGTTTCTTGAGAAAAGACAAATGGGAAGATTCATGTTCCAGAACATCTGCTGTAGTCTCCAGTGCTGTTAATCAAAGATTTCTTTTCCTTTCTTTCTTTTCTTAAATTTTTGTCTTCTTCTCCTTCTCCTTTTCCTTCTTCTTCTTTTTGTGCCAGGAATTGAACTGATGATCTTGTGCTTGCCAGGCAGGTGCTGTGCCACTGAGTTATATCTGCAGCTCCCAATCAAATATTTGTAGCTCTGTTGTTTCAGGCAAAGGGGAAAATAATATTTCTTGGCTGAGTGGATAGAGCCTTGCATTATTATGACATAGCACTTCATTGCCAGACTATATCAGAACATTTTTCTCTAAAATAATAGGTAATGTTTTGGACAATGGTATTAACATAGATTATATAAAAGGGAAGCGTATTGCAAAATCTAATCTCCCTCACTTAAAAATTTACACAGGGTGCAGTACAACCAAGATATAAATTCTTGTTATATTCCACAGAGGATTTGAGACTGCTTGTTACTGCAGCATAAACCAGTGTATCCTAATTAAAAGATATTTAAATCTATTTGTGTGAATTTAAATCTATTTGTGTGTGGCTAATTTAGCTTATAATAGAATCATTTCCTTCACAACTTTGAAGGTCTTGTTCATTGTCTGACTTCTAATCCTGCTAAAGAGAGGTGTGATGGCATTCTTGTAACTAATCTTTTTTATATAGCCTATCCTTTTTCTCCTCCCTTTGTTAACTTTTACAAGCTTTCTTTATTCTTGTTATTCTTTGACTTCATAATGGTACAATTGATTGTGGAGTTTTTTATAATCACTGTGTAGGCACTTGATGAAATCTTTGACTTGCACATTACAAAATGTATACACCCATAAAAATATAACATTGTACTCTCTCCATAAAAATTTCTCTGCTTTAAATGCCACTTTTTAAAATGCCACAATTGTTGCAAAGTATAGATTGCAGAACAACTGGCTCCCAGATAAAAGAGACAGCATTACTTATTTCAAAGAATGAACAGAAATTCTATAGTTTATTCATCATTTGTTTTGGTGGAAAAATACCAATTTCCTCATATGATGATTCTATATGTGATGGTTATTGAATTAGAAATAAGACTAGTTTCCTTTAGAAAGTACAATCTACAATAGATAGGTCTAAAACACTAGATTGAAAATTTTTAAAAGAATTGGGGACTGATTAATTTAAGAAGAGACTTTATAAGAGTGCCAAAAAAAGAAATACTTAGGAATCAATTTAACAAAAAAGTAAAATATCTCTATACTGAAAAGTATGATACTCTGAGAAAGGAGATCAAAAAAGATACCAGAAAATGGAAAGATATCTTTTGCTTTTGGGTAGGACAAATCAGCATAGTAAAAATGGCCGTGCTTCCAAAATTGCTTTACAGATTTGATGCAATCTCAACCAAAATACCATTAGCATACCTCACAAAACCAAAGAAAACAATCTTAAAATTCATCCAAAGCCAAAAGAGACCTAAAATATCAAAAGCAAATTCTGGGCAACAAAGGCAAAGCAGGGTCATCATAATCCCTGACTTGAAATTATACTACAAAGCTACTGTGACAAAACCAGTATGGTACTGCCAAAAAACAGACACAAGGATCAGTAGAACAGATCAAAAGATGTAGAAACAATTCTAAACACACTCAACTACTTTATCTTGACAAAGGAACCAAATATTCTCACTGGAAGAAAGATAGCCTCTTTCATAAAAATACTGGAAAATTTTGTTTCCCACATTCTGCAGACAAAAACTAGACTCATGTCTCTCACCATGCACTAAACTAAAATCAAAATGGATCAAAGATCTAAATATTAAACCAGAAACCCTAAATTTGCAAAGACTTCATGAGCAAAGGAAATAGTACAAAGAATCAAAAACTGGGAACTCATCTTACTAAAAAGCTTTTGCAAAAAGAAATCATCAACTGAGTGGGAAAAATATTTTGCCAGCTATTCTTCAGACAAGGGGCTAATATATGAAATATATAAGAACTGAAAAAATCAGTCCCCCTAAAATGAAAGACTCAATCTAAAGATGGGCATCTGAAATGAATAGATACTTCTAAGATGAAGAAGTATAAATAGCAACTAAATATATGACAAAATGTTCAATATCACTGATCCTTCAAGAGAGGCAAATTTAAACAATTCTGAGACTCCATCTCACTCCAGAAGGAATGGCTATTATCAAGAAATCAACCAATAACGAATGCTGGTAGGGATGTAGGGAAAAACAAATGGTTCTCTACTGTTGGTGGTAGACTGGTGCAATCAGTGTGGAGATTCCTCAAAAATGTAACAATAGAGGTCATATTTGACCCAGCTATTCCTTTTCTTAGTATCTTCCATAAAGAATTAAAAATGTCATACCATGGCAATTTATGCACACCCATGTTTACACTGGCACAGTTTGTAATACCTAAATCTTAGAAACATCCCTAATTCCCATCAACCAATGAATGGATTAAAATGTATATTTTTATATAAAGTAGATTGCCATACAATCATAAAGAAAGATAAACTTGAGACATTTCTTGGTAAATGGATGCACTTTGCGTCCATACTCTATAGTGAAATAAATTGAGCTCACATGTGTAAATATTCCACTGTTTCTCTAGTATGAGAAACCAAAAGTGTAAATAAGTACCAGAATGTATACTATATATTATGAAATAGGAAAACAATGCTCAAATGGGAAGAGGAAATATGGAGGGGTTGTGGGAATGAAGGAAAAGAAAAACTGAGAAAAGAGGGAAAAACAGAAATTGAGCTTTTGTAAATAAGAAGGAGAAGAAAGATTGAAGGAAACACATGGGAATGAGAGAAAAGGGAATTAAGGTAAGTCATGTACAAGTGCAAAATTCCAGTGATGAAAGTAATCACTACATAGATATAAAATGTACAAACAAATTTAACTGTGTCTCTGAGGGTGTTTCCAAGAGATATCATCACAGTAGTTTCCTGACTTACCAACATTTGAGTTTTGAACTTTCACAGATAGGAAGGGACCTCACATCTGAACATTTGTAGATGCAAATAAATTCCAAGGGCAGCTTACATGTCTGGTGCCGCACTGTCACAAGTGTTCCACTGCATGCTTGCTGTACCGTAAACAGTGGACAGTAGTACAGTGGTCAGTGACTTACTGTGTTTGTGTGCATGCCTGGTATTTTTATGCTTTACATTGTATATCTATGCCAAAGGCATATAAGATTCACTTTGTTGGGCTGGGGATTTAGCTCAGTGATGTCAGCGCCTGCCTGGCAAGCACAAGATCATGAGTTCAATTCCCTGCCAAAAAAAAAAAAAAAGATTCACTTTGTTGAACTTATGAACAAATCCAACTTACGAAAAATCTTCTGAGAGGCAACTTGTTTGTAACTTGTTACTGCACTTGAAATGATAAGCCAAATAAAGCAGGCAGCTCTCCCCAATGCAGGTGAGCATGGTCCAATATGCAGAGGATTTCGCCAGCTCTCCAGCTTGCAAGTGGAAGATTATGGAATTTCCTGACTTGTGTAACCATATAAGCCAATTCCTACAGTATCATTCTATTTATCCATAAGTCTTAGTTACTTTCTCATCACCAGGACAAAATACTTAAAATTTTGAACTTAAATGAGTAGAGGTTTATTTGAATTTTAAGAAGCTTCAGTCCATAGTCAGCTGGTTCCAAGACAGAAAACCATAATGGAAGATCCTGTTAGAAGAAAGCTGCTTACATGGTGGCTCAAACAGAAAGCAAAGCAAGAAGCTGGAGAGGGGGATACACCCTGGCAGGTCACACTCCCAGTGACTCACTCTTCTGAGCAGACCCCATTGTGGGAGCCAGCATTACATATACATATGTGAAGCAGTTTGCATCTAGGCTGCAGATGTGGCCATCTTGAAAGGTCAGCTAAGGACTCTGTGGGCAGAGTGTGGCATGGCTTTGAGTAGGGTAATAGCTTCGTAACTCGTAAGGATGTAAGCAAATTTTCTGCGCTGTTTCCCAAGCTGTCTCCAACACTATCAGTTCAAGTGGAACATGAACTTCCTTGAACTATCTCATAAAATGCCTTTTGTTCTCTTTTAGTATTGAACATCTTTGTTCTCATAGGTATTTAAGACAGCATGCTTTTTTAATAAACAGAATGATCTTTAACTGTCTCCTTACATCACAACTATTGTTTCTTTTCATATGACCTGAGTCATCGGAGATCATCACCATCATCTCTGATACTGATTAGTAAGCCCCAATATTAATTGGGGACCTAAATCCATATCTTAATATTATGTTCAACTCTGAACTCTTCAGTGGGTTAATTCACTGGTAAGCACTGTGCCCCCATGATACAATTACCTTCCAAAAGGCAAGTTCTGAATGCATAAACTTGGGGGGGGGCAATCTAGATTTACCTGGAGAACCCCAACCAATAAACTGCAGTGTAACTTTATTTAGTAAAAGGGCTGTAAGAGATATATAGCTCTCAAGATGAGATCATCATGGATCATTAATGTGGACCCCTAAACTCAGAAAGAAATGTCATTATACAAGACACACAGAGAAAGAGAAAGTCATGTGAAGACTGAGGTAAAAATTGGAATTATTCAGTCTCAAGTCAGGAAATGCTTAGAGCTACCAGGACCTGGAAGAGGTAAGGGAAGATTCTCTTATAGAGCCTTGATAGGAAGTGTGATCTTGCCAACACTTCATCCTTGAGCTTCTAATCTCCAGAACTTTGATAAAACATATTTCTCTTATTTGAAACCACTCAATTTGTGGTAATTTGTTATAGCAGCTAGAGAAAGTGAATACAGATTTTTGGTACCACTAAGTGGAGTTTGATGTAACAAATATCTAATATTAGGGAAATACCTTTGGAACTAGGTGATAAGTAGAACTTAAAAGAATTTGAAGCACTTGGGAGAAAAATTCTAGATTTTCTTCAGAAGATTATTAGTAGAAATACAGATTTTTAAAAGCATGATGAGGGCAAGAAAGAACTAAAGAAAGTGGCAGAGAAAACTTGTATCATTTAGAGAATGTATATCTCATGAGCAGAATGGTAGTAAAAATATGTAAGTTAAAGGAGTTTCTATTGCAGTTCAGAGAAAAATGCACAAAAGGAAAGAGGAAAACAAAGGAAAGATCTGCTAAGCCAAAAGAGAGAGCACGTAATGTTTAGGGATTTTCTTCCACATCCAGATTGCTAAAATTAGGAAATCTGCTGCTGGAAAGGATGTGTGCAAACAATGTTTTTGCTGAAGAGATTTGGTATATGACTGATGGATCCACTCAAATACTTTACCAAGGCCAGGATATATCATCCAGGAAAGAATTGTAGGGAACTTTCTTGACTAAAAATATATATCTTATAACACATATGAAAGACTCACAGGTTTTTTTGTTATTTTCATAGAAACGTTGTCAGCTTGGCTTGACACAATCAAGACAAGACAATAAAATACGGTTGTCAGGTTTTTTAAATTCTATAGATGGAAAATGGGCTGATAGAGCCACTCAGCTGTAAACACACACTGCCTTCCACTTAAAAAAGGAGGAATGACTGTCAGAGCAGAGTCACAGGTACAGAGGTAAAAGGTTAAAAGTGAAGAATCAGAGACCTACTGAGTCAGGATGGGCACAGAGACCCAGGAAACCATGGAGCCAGATATAACAACTTAAAATCAGAGGATATTCTCAGCCCACTTGCCTTGCTGGATTTCTAACTTGCTGGGACTGATGATACCTTAATTCTTTGTATTTTTCCTCTTTTGGAATAGAAATGTCTATCATATACCTGCTCCATCATTGTATTCTGGAAGCAGATAATTTGTTTTTATGTTTCATGTGTTAGTAGATGGAAAGGAATTTTGCCCAGCAGGATTCATACCCACATACTCAACTACACCTAATTCAGATTATGAGATTTTGGATATTTTGAACTTATATTTAAGTGAGATCTAAGAACTTCAGAGATGTTGGGATTAGGTGAATATGTTTCGTGCATGACAGGGACATGAATTTGGGAAACCATGGTAGGTTGAAAGGTAGCCTCCCAAAAGACATGTCTATCTCCTAACACCAGAAACTTTCCACTGTGGCCTATCTGGACAAATATAAGTGCAGATGTAACAAAGGACCTGTAATGTTTATATCTGAGCAATCCACACTATTATATACTACAAATTTTCAGACACTTCCAACTCCTTGTGAGAGCAGGGAATTTGGGTCTATCATCCCTGAGGTAGGCTTTTGGGAAGTGCAGGTGAGACCTGTTAGAATGAATGCACCTGGAGGAGGCCATGTGCACAGGAACAGGAATAGAAATCAAGGAAGTGAGCACAGCACTGGCATTGTAAGCTGCACAACACCAAATCTGAGCAGAAAAATCAGACTCCGGGTGCCACTTCACTGTAATAAGGAATGAGAAGGGTACAAATAAACAGCACTGGGAAAATCTGTTATCCATTTAGAAACAGTAACTAAGGCCTATATTTCGCATCATACAGAAACACAATTTCCAGAGTAAAGGAGCTAACAGCAAACTTATGCAGACGCAGGTGTGCTGGTTCTCTAAGGTACAAACCACACAGGTCATAAAGAAACAGACCAATACATAACATAAAATTTTATTGGCAAAAACAAACAAACAAAAAACTTTTTAAAAAAGATATAGTAATACCATCATGGATACATTTTCAGCCATTTTAAATTGGTTGAAAATTTTGGGGGAGACTATGATAGTATCAAAATTAGTCACACTTTTTGACTAAAATTACACTTTAAGAAAACTAAATTCACAATGCACA
Source organism: Dolichotis patagonum (assembly GCA_004027295.1). Lineage (NCBI taxonomy): Eukaryota > Metazoa > Chordata > Mammalia > Rodentia > Caviidae > Dolichotis > Dolichotis patagonum. The sequence goes on from PVJX010014927.1 coordinate 13,327, forward strand.
GAAAGATGAAAGCACATAGAAAATGGATATTTATGGCAGCACTGTTTGTAAGAGGGGAGACACTGGAAATAACTGTTCACCAACAGAGAAATGTTTAAATCAAATGGAAATTGCAAGTCATTTCAAGAAAGTCTCCCACCCTTGAAAACACAAGATACGGGGAGGATCCTCAAAGTAACAGGGAAGTAAGCTGCACAGCGAGGTCCTTGTAACCCGACCACTTTTAGGAACCCCAGGCCATCAAGAGTGGGTGCCTCCCCTGTAGGGCTCTCGCGTGTTCCCCAGCACATCGCGGTGTGGGTTGTTGCACCGGAGATTAGTAGTTTTTACTTATTTCTGGTTTTTCAAGAAAAGGAAAATGAATCTCAGCACTAGTCACTTCAGAGACTACGTGTGTTGTGACCACCTTGCGTCTGCATCCCACCGATCGCCAAGCTCAGGGCACTAACCAGGAGGCTCGCCACAAGGAGCCCAGAGCAGAGCCAGGAGCTCTCAGCTCAGCGCCACGACCAGCTTTAGCAGCACCGAGTGCGCATTTAACCACTGCCGCAGTAGTCCCTTCCCGCGAGTCTCCGGCTACGCGTGCGCAAACGTGAGGAGGCGGCACCACGCTCGGCCGCCCCGCCCCCGAGAGCGCGTCACCTCAATGCGCCGCGCGGCGCACCGGTTCACACGGCCGTGACCCGCCTCCCGGAAAGAAATCAGGAGGCTGACCATGGCGGCCGCGGCGGAGCAGTGGGTACTGGTGGAGATGGTCCAGGCGCTCTACGAGGTGGGTTCCACGGCCGCTCCGGCTCAGGGAGGGAGTAACAGAGCTGTGAATCTGTGATCTGAGGCCGCAACGGCACTGACTGGGTTCTGGCCCGACGGGCAGGCTCCGCGGAGGTCCGGTGCCCGCCCGAGCCTAGGGTGCAGGGAGAGACTCACCCGGCAGGTCGGCCCCGGCGCTGGAGAGGAGCACTTGGCGGGGGGAGGGGGGGTTTTGCAGAGTTTAGGAATCTCAGTCTGGAATTGTGCCGGAGGAATCAAGTCCCAGAAATACGTAGAAGTTACCTGAGAAAAGATTGTGGTAAATTGGAGCCTGACTGTTTTTGTGGTGGTAAGTAGAGAGTGGGTTAGAAAAGCGGAGGGAATATGAAATAGTTTGTCATTTCCCTACGTACATCCCATTTTCTATCATAAAAGATGCAAGTATTTTAATAGGCTTTTAAAGAGAATGGTTGAGTTTTTGTTTCTGTGAAAGGCTGGCTATCCCAGATGTGTAAGATAATATGAAATCAAATGTCAATCGTGAGAGAATGTTTATTAATTTAACAACCTGGGCTTTCCTGTTAAACTTTGTATCTGCTACTTCAGGGCTGCTTAGTATAGTGGTCACTAACCATCTGTTATTGTAGGCCCTGAGGAGGAACTGAATTTCTAATTAAACTTAAATATAAATTTAAATAATCGCATATGATTGCTGACCACAGAGTAGTCTGTATCCTACAGATCTAGACGTTAGGAGGGCAAACAAGCGAGAGTCCCTGTGCTTACAGAGCTTACTTTCATTTAAAGTGAATTTCATTTTTCTTTTGGTATCGTTTTTGGAAACAGTGTTGCAGCTCACTGGAAGGAGTGATGATACTGTCTTCCATTACAAGACATAACCACACAGAATTCATTTTTAAGAGTATTGGAGGTAGCATACTTTTGGCTCTCTCTTACCCTCATAGCCAGCTAAATCAGTTTAGTAAAAAAAAAAACGCTTTAAGAAACCATTTTTTTCAGAAATGAATAATTTTCTGTTGTGTGTTTGCTCCCTTTTTGAAGTCTATTTGACAGTGTAACTTATACCCTGGAAGTGATCAATAGAAAGAATTAGGAAAGTTCTCGAAGTGTAAAGAAGGTGGCATTTGTGACTTTTATTAATTTACTCAACTAGTTCCTCACTCTTTTCTTAGAGTGATTTCCTTGTGGGGTAGACTACTTTGTGATACTTACCTGCCGAATGCCAATTATTGAGATAAATATAAATAGTATACTTATTCATGAATGAATTGTGCTTAAGGGGATCAGCAAATTTTTAAAAATCATCTTAAGGAGAGACCCCTGATGTGTTTGCAATTGCTGTATACTTTGTAAAACTTAAGGAAGCTTGTATAGTTTTACTCCAAAAAGAAATATTGAGGGTGGGTAGCATATGTATGTACTTTTAAAGTTGTATGTGCTTTGACTTGATAATTTGGCGGCAGTTTGCCAGTTTCCAGATTCTGTCTTGATAGTTTTGTTTTGAGACTGTGGTAAACGATTTATAACTTCTCTTTGTATAATGCTTGAAAATAATTTAAATTTTGAATTGCCTTTTTAGAATAATTTTTTCCAGTAACAGCCCACTGGAGTAGAGCAACCCATTACTAACTAACTGGGGGTTTAGTTAATATCTGGAATTTTCCAAGTAAGTCAGCCTAGCCTTTATCCTGAAAACATGAAATTGAAGAAGAGCTGTGATAGCAGATTTTATTAGGATATTCTTATGCTTTTGGGTAAATGGTGGAAAAGAGGACTTCTATTCTTTTAAGCACTTAAAACTTTTTTCTCTCTCTGCCATATTCCAGAAAGGATTTAAGAAGATGTATCGGGAATACAGAAAATGTAGTGCATTGTGCAGAACTTTTTAAGACTCGTGAAAACTACTTTTCACCTAACCCTCTTAGTTTATCAGTAGAGAGAGATGATAGAAGGATTGTTGAGTTGTGGCATGTTTTATTATAGTCATTTCCTACCAGTAAGTATTTAAATTGCCTAAAGGATCTGATACTTGATACTGTGTTAAGTACTGAGATTCTGTGCCATATTTTATTTTTTAAACTATATTTTTATTCATTAAAGAAGTTTTAAAAGCTAAAGTAACAAGTTTCTCATACTAATGTTACGTATTGTTAAAAATTGGAAAAAGGAATAAAGAGGTATTAGGGAATTTTGAAAGTAAGTTGTAAGAAGCAATAGGTTAAAGATCATAAGAGGCAGTATGTACAGGTCTGCTAAACTTTATGTATAGGCTTTGAAGTGTTTATGTAATTTGTTTGTTGTTGTGTTTTACTTTAGGCTCCTGCTTACCATCTTATTTTAGAAGGGATTCTAATACTATGGATAATCAGACTTCTTTTCTCCAAAACTTATAAATTACAAGAACGATCTGATCTTACAATCAAGGTAAGAAATATAATCTCTTCTATTAGATATGTAATTATAACTGTTACATCTTTCTAAAAAGGTGGGTAACTCAATTATGTAGTTATGTTAAAATGTTTTCCGTCATGTAAGGAAATGAAGTGGAATCAAATGAAGAGTGGCCAAAATATAAAGTCAGTATTCAAAGGAATGACGTGCTTTGATCCTGTGTTCTTTGCTGGAAATAAATAGCAGCCTGACAAGTACATGGTTTGAGGAAACATGAGCAGTTAATGCATTTTTATTGTCCAGATGAAGGTTGCATGAGTTGCCCAGGTGACCTTCACAAAGGAGATTTGAGTTGGAAGACTCCAACCTACCCCCGTCTCAAAGAATGTGTTGTATATGGTAAGGGGCAAAATAAACCCTGATCATAGAAATAAAAGTTTTCAAAAAACAAAAAAAGAAAAGTTTCTTAAATTGTCAAGTGCATATGAAACTGCATAGAAAAAAGCCTTCAGCTTTTTAGGCAAGAAAGGGTGGAAAATATGCAAAACTGGAGAAAGATTCTGTTTTCCTTCCAGCCACAACAACTAGATAATTTCTGGCAGTGTATTCATTATGAATTTCCAATCTGACACATAGTTTAGACATCACTGGAGTCAGTGTAAAGTCTTGAACACAACGCTGTATTCTAACTCCTTCTCTGCTACTGTAGGAAAAGGAGGAATTGATTGAAGAGTGGCAGCCAGAACCGCTGGTTCCCCCTGTCTCCAAAGACCATCCTGCTCTCAACTATAACATCATTTCAGGGTAAATAGATTTTGCTACCTGAAGGACTTGTGTTTGGTTTCTTGTAGTTGTATTTGCTAAAGAAAGTACTGGTTTATATCATATTACTTTTAATTTTTTTAAGTACCAGGGCCTGTCATATGCTCTAGTTCTACTACTTGAGCTACCTCTACAGGTTTTTTTCATTTTTTATTTGGAGACAGACACTCACTATGTTGCCCAGTCTGGCCTCAAATTTGTGATCCCCTGCCTCAACCTCCCAAATAGCTGAGTTTACAAGGTGTGCCACTGCCCTCAGCAGTATTCTTTTTTTAAATGAAGCAGTTAGTTACTCCCAGAAATTCTTGGGAGTATTTGTTTCACAGATAGAAATTTTTTTTAGGAATGGTCTAGTCATTGTTGGGAGTTTGTTGCTCTGTAGTCCATTAATATAAAGGAGAAAACCAAGACAGGAAACAGCCAGTACCAGAGAGAAGAGAGAAGCTCCTGATCAAACAGTGATGGGAGAGCCTTAGATTTGGGCATTAAAGTTATTTTTTTTCTAAAAAAGGCTTTTTTTTCCCCCTCTTAAACTAATGTAAGCACATGTTAATGTTTTAAATAGTCAGAGACATTGAAAATGAAAAACATAAAATTCCTGTTTTCCCATACCTGGTTTGCTTCTGGTTTTACATCCAGTGTGAGTGGTCTTCACAGCTGTAGATATTAAGTCTGCAGACACTACTATTCCTTGGTTCTTCACAACACCTGTTAACCCCCAGAATATGAATTATCTAACTATAGCTCATTTATGCCTCCCTCCTATCTTCCAATTCTAATGTACTGTATTTTTAGTTCTTATATTACCTTTGCTTTAGTATATATTTTTATTTAAATCAAGTATTTTAAATATGTAGAAAACAGTAGATACCTGTATATCCACCACACAGATTACTAACCATTAACATTTTTTTAAAGATAGTAAAAGCCAACAAAGCAGAACAGAGTAAACCCAATCAAAGCAAAGCAGCAAAATTGATACAGAACTTCAAAGCAGGACACTAGGAAAACAACAATAGCGAATATAGTCAATCTTGTTATCTTCACAATAGTTGTCCATTCTATCAGGAATAGCAGAATCAAACCAAAAAAGAACCCACAATAAAGGCAATAAAAACAGATTATTGAATAAAGCATTAACATTTTGGTATCTGTATTTCAAATGAATTTTTATTTTATTTATTTGTTTGTTTGTTTGTTTTGAGACAGGGTCTCACTATGTAGTTCAGACTGGCTTTGAACTCACTGTAGCCCAAGGTGTCCTTGAACTTACGGCGATCCTCATGGCAAGTGCTAGGATTATAGGTGTACACTACCACACTGGTCTTCAAATATATTTTTAAAAAGAATGGACTGGAGATACAGCTCAGCAGTACAGCTCTGGCTGGCAAATGCAAGGTTTTGAGATTGATTCCCAGTTTCATGTACGTGTGTGTGTGTGTGTGTGTGTGTGTTTTCCCATTCTTTCAGGTTACCCTTGGTTTGCAGACAGGATAAGCTCTTTCTTGAAAGCAGTGAATATCTTTGCTTTGCGTGTAGTTACAGTTTTACTGCAAGTACCTGTTGCCATGTACATATTTACTAATATGTAAATATTTGGTATTTTGTTTAAAAATTGTATTCCAAGGAAGTTTCTGGATTATATTCTTCTGCTTCTATTTTAAGAGAGGCTTTTAGTCTTCAACTATGTGGATCTCTTTAATCTTCAACTATGTGGATCTCTTTAATCTTACAAAAGGTTACATGTTCCAAAATCAAACTTATCAGTCTTTTCTCTTATACCTTAGTCTTTTGAAGAATTAAAAAATTTTGTCCTACCCTAAGGTTTAATTGACTGTTTTCTTTATGATAATTGTCCTTGTATTACTGGTTGAACAGTCCATTTTTTCCCTACTAATTGAAATTTCACTTCCATTATATACCACGTTTTCTTATTAAGGATCTGTTTCCGGCATATCTGTTCTTCTAGTATTATTGTCTCTTCACATGCTAGAGCCTTACTCATAAATGCCACAGTTTCATAACAAATTTTGACTGATGTGAGCTCTCACAATTCCTTGTTCTTCAGAATTGGCTAGGCTTTCTTGTTCTTTATTCTTCACTAGTTTAGGTTTAGCTGATCAAATTTGACTACCACCGCCACCACTCCCAAAAAAAGGCTTTTGAGTTTTTCTTAGGTATTGGTTGAGTTTCTGGATTAACTTACAGGGAATTAGTATCTCACTGATTATAAATTTTGTCACCCCCTGTATGTGGTTTGTCTTTTTAGGGATTTTTTATTTCCTGCAATATGAATATAGAATTTTCATCATGAAGACTTTTCTTACCTCTTTTCTGACTTTTCTTGTAAAGTATTTGTAGATTCCTATGCAATTATAAGGAAAAAAAATGCAGAAAGACTTTTATTAGTCAACTTCCTGTCACTGTAACAGACTACCTGAGATAAATAATTTAAAAGGAGGAAAAACCTACGTGGCTTACAATTTCAGAGGTTTTGGCCCATGATCACTTGGGGGATAGGGATCCAACATCTCCTTCAGTGGTACACCCCAGTGACCTAACCGCCTCCCACAAGGCCCTACCTTCTAATGGTTCCATCACTTACCAACTAGTACCATGGGCTTTGGGTAACACCTAGTACCTTTTACCTAGTTTCCTGCAGTAGTAATGTCTTGCATAACTATAGTGCAATGCCACCCAGGAATCTGACATTGCATATGTTTTAACAGGTATCATCTCTAAGTACTAAGGAGTTTTTGTTTGCATTGTGAGAGGTGTCTTTTCCTTTCTGTTCCTTAATATACTAGCTAAGATACTTTCCATTCAGTATTGAGCAAGAGTAGTATTTCCAGTCATCTCATCCTGTACTTCAAGTTGAAAGGTAATCTTTATCAAATTATAGGCATTCTTCTTCTAGTTGGCTAGGCAAATTTTTGTTTAAAGCAAAATATTAAATTTTATGAGATACTTACTTGGCATCTATTGAGATGCTCATGAATTCTCTCATCAATTACTGTGTTAAATTTTATGGATAGATTATTTTTAATTAGTTAAGCATATAAGCATATGCATAATGCAAAATTTTTTGTAAAAACTACATCTCCCACCTACCTCATTTCAGATGCCCACTCTCTAGTAGAAAGAATTGCTATTTCTTGTTTTTTTTTTTTCTGGTTTTCCATCTGGTTTTCTAAGGAAATTGCTCAAGGTATTTGTTAATCTGTTGATTTTCCTTTACTTTCTAGTTTTTATTATGTCTATTCATCATTGGAGAGAAAAACTGGCTATATAAAAACACACCCACATTTGCTCTCTCAAGCCTGTAATAGCCCTTTACAGAAAGCCCCTCTGTACCTTGTTGCAGTCCAGGAAAATCCACATTTGTAATCCCATGGAAAAGTTAAATTCCAATCTTCCACTTCCAGTGCAACACAATGCAAGAATAAAGACACCAAGGCATAGTTGGAGAGCCAAAGGATAGCCAATCAGAATAATGGCTAACTGGGATAAAGGCCTCAGTTTAGAGCCAAACCAGGTTTTTATTTATTCATGAAGAGGGGAGTGGCTCAAAGATGAGTGACTGTTGCTCAACTATAGCAGAGTAAGAGATACTGTGATAGCTACTGTTGATGTCCGGTTGTCTTAATGTAAAGTACTGTGTGTGTTGCCTATGTTGTCCTGTTCTGATCTGCTCTGTATTGCCCTCTTTTGTTTTATTCTCGTTTAAAAAAAAAAAAAAAAAAAGATGAGTGACTGAGTGGCAGTGCTGTGAACTGGGTTAGGTAGGAGGCCTGAAATCACCTCTGTAATATATGTAGAAAGAATAATGTGCTTATGACACATTAGGACAGTATCTCTTGTTTTGGGGTCAGTGCTTCAGTTCTTATGTGTAATCCATGCCCTGAGAAGTTTATTCTCTTTTCTCAAGACTCATTCTCAGCTGACAGTGTGGCATCATTTGTTTGCCCTAGCTCACACACATTACTTGGGAGCTGTAGGTGGGGCATCACTGACCTGTCACATTGCTTCAAAGAGTACCCAACAGCACCCCAGCTATCGCCATTTACATTGTTTAGTGCCAGTGAGGGGATAAGGAAATATCCTAGCCAGCTCTGTACATGTCAATACAGGGAGGTAGGGCCAAATGCTCTTATTTCAAGGAGAGCTATCCAGGTGGTCCTCCAAAGCCCTCCTGGGGCTTCTGTGCAGAATTGGAAGAAGGGTCCTATTATTTGTATTTTTACAATGCTGTAATGTCATGCATTATTTAGGCCATTACTGTTTTTCTTTTTTGTGCATTTCTGTTTTCCCTGGAGTTAATCTTCCCTTTGCTCACTTGCTTGGTTCTATGTACCAGTCTCTGGGTCATCCTTATCTTCTAGGAGAGTAGATCACCATTGAGACTGTTGAAACTCCTTATCTGTCAGGTTTATTTTCCTTCAGAGCCCTCTGCTCTGGTGCTGTAGGCCTGACTGGCTGCTGTGTGCAGCTGCTATAAAGGTGGCCTGGAATCTCCCATTGTTGCAGAAAAATTCCCAAGCCAAACCAAACCGAAAGGAAGGTCGAACCAAGGAGATAAGAAGGTAGTGTTTAATCTTTATGTTGGTGGACTGTTGAGGGATAATTCCACAAAGGCAACAGCACTGAAGTTACAGAGAGCTTAGGTTATAAAGAATTGGGAAATGGAAGGTATAAAGTAAGTAACAAAACATTGTATTATCAGTTACATGCATTGAGTCATATATTGACAGCTTGGCTAGTCTTGAACAGATTTGTTGAAACAAAGGAATTGTTTATCATAATATAGAAGCATTGTGAGGAACAAGGGGAGTGGGTCCTTACAGAGTGGGCGTGGTTAATGGTATCCTTGATTAGCCCAGAGTGCCTTAAGGTATAGACAATTGCTCTGACTCAGTTCTTATCAGAGATTTGTAGCTGGACAGTGGACACTATCAAGGTCAATTGAATTCAGCAGAAACAGCTGAACAGAAACTTGGTCAGAGGCCTCTAATTGATCATGAAATACCTATAAGTTTGTTATTTTGTAAATGTGTTCTCACATTATATTTGTATTTCAACACCATAATGTTTAGCTTAGTAGATCCATCTGTGTATTGGCTGTTTTCTGTCTTGATTTTCTCCCTTGTATTAGTAGATTATAGATAAACTCCTGAGACAGATCTGTGGAAGGCAAATTTTTTTTTGGCCCATCTTAAAATTATTCATTTTTTATGTTTTTATCAATCTCTTGTGATGCTTAGTATCAATTTTTTTGTATCAAAATATTTTTATTGTATTCAAATCAAGACCACTATCAATTGTTTGCAAAAATTATCCAAAGGATTTTTTAAATTGTTTATTGGTACATTTGGTAGTGTTCTTTGAAGCACAAAAGTTTTTCAATTTAATATAAAGTTTAGTTTATATTTTTCCTTCCATTGCTTGTGCTTTTGTGTCACACCTAAAAATATGCTTAATCTAAGATTTTGAAGATTACTGTTTTATTTCCTTTTAACAGTTTATAGGTTTCACCCTTGCATTTAGAGCTGTAATTCATTTTCTTGATTTCTGTATGGTATGTATTTTATATATGATATGGTGTGGATTCTAACTTAATTCTTTTATACATGAATGTGCATCCTTTGTTGAGAGAATTTTTTCCTGTAAAATTTTCTTGTTGGAAATTAGTCAGTCATAAATGTATGTGGCATTTTTTGATGTGGTTGCTATTGTGTGCAATGAATTCAAGAATGCATGACAGGAACATTAAAGTATTATAAACTCAAGGCTTAGCAGAGGAGGAAATACCTGGATAAAAAAATCTTAGGGGTGTCTTCACTGATTTATCTTGCTTATATTTTCTTTGTCATAAGTATAAAAGTGTAGTAAAAATCTATGTCTAAGAATGCTTAATAGAGCTTTTATGAAATATAAACTAAAAAATTTTAAATGGCAAAGAAACAGTTGGTAGTTTTTTCTTAGTGGTAGATAAAGTTCAACTGATAATCTCTTAGATTCTTTGAAATACAATAAAGCTCTTTTTTTTTTCCATTTTATTTTAAAGAGAATAAGACAAAAGAGGTCAATACAGAGCAGATCAGAACCGGACAACATAGGCAACACAATACTTAAAAGTTAAGACAACCGGACATTAACAATAGCTATCACAATATTTCTTTCTCTGCTATAGTTGAGCATGGTTTCAAATAATATCGAACATAACAAAAAAATATAAAACCATTCAAAGAGTGAGAGAATTACAGGGCATTCTGAACCGAATAACAGAGAATGATCAGTGGGTACTATAATATCTCATTTTCAATAAAAAATTTTGTTTATACTTTCACACATATTCAAATCCCAATAAGACACAATGTGATAGATAGAACCAATGGAAATAGAAGAATAGAAGCTTGCTAGGACTTCTAAGAAGGACACTATTAGATCAGCAATAGCTGTCATAATGTTTTGTTCTCTTCAAAACAGCTGTTCATAGCATCACGTATAATAAAGTCAAACAAAAAAGAATAAAACCATTCCAACTGATGAATGAAAACATTGAAAGGCTTCAAAGCTATGAAATGGGGATTCATGATTACCATAAAATCTTATATACTCTTACCAGCTTTCATACTAGGGAGACTATACAGTATTTACACATGTGAGTTTGGTTTATTTCACTTATGAGTATGTTCTCAAGTCGTGTCCATTTATTTATAAATATCTCGATGTGATCATTCTTTATAGCTGAGTAGTACTCCATTGTATAGAAATACCACAACTTTTTTATCCATTCTTCAGTTGATGGGCACTCAGGTTGTTTCCAAGATCTGGCTATTACAAATTGTGCTGCTATAAACATGGGTGCACATATATCACTGTGGTATGATGTTTTCAGATCTTCTGGGAATATGCCTAGAAGTAGAATAGCTGGGTCAAATGGGACCTCCAGACCCAGGTTTTTGAGGAATCTCCAGACTGACCTCCAGAGTAGTTGCACCAGTCTACACTCCCACCAACAGTGCAGAAGAGTTCCTTTTTCTCCACAGCCTCTCCAACACTTGTTCTTGGTAGTGTTTTCTATCTTGGCCATTCTTTCTGGAGTGAGATGGAATCTCAGTGTGGTTTTAATTTGCATTTCTCTCATGACTAATGATAATGAACATTTTTTCATGTATTTATTTGCCATTCGTATTTCTTCATGTGAGAACTGTGTATTCATTTCAGATGCCCATTTTTGGATTGGGTCTTTGAATTTTGAGGGTCTGATATTTTTTAATTCTTTATGAGTTCTAGACAGAAGTCCTTTGTCTGAGGGACTGTCTATGAAGATTTTTTCCCAACTTGTGGGTTTTCTTTTCACTCTGCTGGAAATCTCTTTTGATGTGCAGAAACTCTTTAATAAGATGTGGTCCCAGTTATTGATTCTGGGAAGTATTTCCCGTGCAGTTTGATTCTTGTTCATGAATTCTCTTCCTACCCCTATATCTTTGAGATTTTTACCCACTTTGTCTTCTAGCACATTCAGTGTTTCTGTTTTAATATTTAGATCTTTGATCCATTTAGATTTTAGTTTAGTACATGGTGATAGACATGGGTCTAGTTTTAGTCTTCTGCATATGGATAGCCAGTTTTTCCAGCATCATTTGTTAAAGAGACCGGCATTCTTCCAGCAAGCACGTTTGGCCCCTTTATCAAAGATAAGGTGGTTGAGTGAGTTTGCAGTTGTGGTTGTATCTTCCAATCTATTCCACTGATCTTCAAGTCTATGTTTATTCCAGTACCACGTTGATTTTATGACAGTAGCTTTGTAGTATAATTTCAAGTCATGGATTGTGATGCCTCCTGCCTTGCCTTTTTTGCTTAGAATTGCTGTTGCTACTCTAGGTCTCTTCTGGTTCTGAATTTTAGGAGTTGTTTCTCTAGATCGATGAGGTATGTTAGTGGTATTTTGATTGGGATTGCATTGAATCTGTATAGTAATTTTGGGAGAATGGCCATTTTCACAATGTTTGTTTTTCCTGTCCATGAACAGGGGATGTCTTTCCATTTTCTGAGGTCCTCTGTTACATTAATTTCTGATCTGATATTTATAATTTCCTCCCTTCTTTTGGCTTTGGGCTTGGCTTGTTCTTCTTTTTCTAGATGTTTGAGTTGTTACATCAGCTTGTTTATATGTGTTCATTCTTCTTCCTGATGTGGGAACTCAATGCAATAAATTTTCCTCTGAGGACTGCTTTCGTTGCATCGCACAAAATCCGGTAAGTTGTGTTTGTATTTTCATTTGCTTGTTGATATTGTTTAATTTCTTCTTTAATTTTCTCTGTGACCCACTGGTTGCTCAAGAGTGTATCACTCAGTTTCCATGTGTTTGTGAGGTTTTTGCAGTTGCTTTTATCGTTAATTTCTAGTTTCACGGCACTATGATCCGATAACATGCGTGGGATAATTTCAATTCTTTTGCATCTACTTAAATATGTTCTGTGGGCTAGTATATGGTCTATTTTAGAGAATGTGCCATGTACTGCTGAGAAGAAGGTATATTCTGATGATGTTGGATGGAACACTCTGTATACATCTATCAAGCCATTTGTTCACAGGTGTGATTCAGTTCTGTTATGTCTTTGCTGATTTTCTGTCTAGTTGATCTGTCCCTTTGGGTCAACGGTGTGTTAAAGTCTCCTGTTATAATTGTATTATTGCTTATTTGATTTTTCATTTCTGTTAGTATTTGCTTTATATAGCTGGGTGCTCTGGAATTTGGTGCATATATATTTAAGATTATTATCTCTACCTCTTGAAGTTTTCCCTTAACTAGTATGTAGTGACCTTCTTTATCTTTGGATCATTATTGGTTTAAAATTCACACTGTCTGCAAACAAGATGGCTACACCCGCTTTTTTTTTGGTTTTCTGTTGCATGAAGTATTGTTTTCCATCCTTTGACTTTCAGTCTATGAGTGTCCTTCTGGGTTAGATGGGTTTCTTGTAGACAGCATATGGTTGGATGTTGTTTCTTGATCCATTCTGTCAGTCTGTTTCTTTTGATTGGTGAGTTGAGGCCATTTACATTAATGGTTGTAACTGTTATATATTGATTTATTGTTGACATGTTATCTTTCTGCTGTTGTATCCTTAGCTTTCCATTCTGTTTAATTGTTTGCCTTGCTTGGTGGTTTTATCCCATGTGTATCTAGAATGTCTTTCAGTATTCTTTGTAGGGCTGGTTTGGTGTTCATGAAGTTCTTCAGCTGTTCTTTGTCATGGAGGTGTCTTATTTCTCCATCCATTTTGAAGGACAGTTTTGCAGGGTACGTCAGTCTGGGTTGGAAGTGGTTTTCCTTTAGGATCTGAAAGACTTCACTCCATGCTCTTCTTGACTTCATTGTTTGTGTTGAGAAGTCTGCTGTGATTCTGATAGGTTTTCTTTTATAGGTGATATGTCTTTTCTCTCTAACAGCTTTTAATATTCTGTTCTTATGGTGGATTTCTGGGATGGTGATTATTATGTGTCTGGGTGTAGTTTTATTTTGGTTATGGCTGTTTGGAGTTCTATATGCTTCACTTATCCAAATGTCAGTTTCTCTTCTCATGTTTGGGCAGTTTTCAGCTATTACTTCTGTAAATATCCTCTTGATATCATTTGGGCTGTCCCCTTCTTTTTTATTTATCCCTATTAATCTTATGTTATTTTTCTTTGCATCATCTTGCAGGTGTTGAATTGTTATTTCCTGATTCTTTGTTATTTTTAAGAGATCTTTCCTGTTCACTAGCTGCAATCTTACTTCGAGGTCTGAAATTCTGTCTTCACTTTCATTGAGGCAGTTTTGGCAGCTTTCAAGTGCATTTTTGATTTCCTGTATATCTCTTTGAATCTGCTTTATGTATTCTGTTTGTTTCTTATAGTGTTCATTCAGGGATTCTGTTTGCTTTGTTCCTCTAATTTTTTTTTTTGTTCCTCTAATTTTTTAGCTGTGTTTTCACTAGATGTGTTCACTATTTCTTTCACTATTTTTATCATTTCTTCTTTTTACCTAGGCAAGTACTTCTGATTTGAATTTCTCCATAGCTTCCCCTAGTTGCATCTTTATTTCATTTGATATCATTTCAGACATTTCATGTGTATGGCTTCTTTTTTCTTCTATGTACATGGCTCCTAAGCTTTCTTGGGGTGGGCTGGAGTTTTGAGCCTGCCTTTTGGTCTTTCCTTTTGTCATTTTTCTATATTTCTTTGCTTTGAGCGGTGTTCCAAAGCTTCTTCTGGATGTGTGGTGAGTTACCTTCTGCACCCTCAGTTCCTGGAGCAGTGCTGGCTCGCTCATAGGCCCTTGGCTCCCTAGATTGAAAGGTGGCATCTGGGCCTCGTGAACTGGGGCCCGCGGAATCTCGGGCCACAGTCCCATGTCCAAGGGGGTGAGTATGATCTCAACCGCTGGGAGTTCTGGTTTTAAGCTCTCCCCAGGCCAGCCCACACCGGGCTGTCAGGCCCCAGCTCTGCCTCCACCTCCTGAACTGAGAGAAGACTGCTGCGCCTATTGCACTAAGGCGGTGGAGCTTCCGGGACTCGGTCCAGTGTACCTGGTAGCTATCCAGAAGCTCAATTGCCCGGAGCACAGGTCACCAACTCTCCACAAGCCCACCTTGGGGCGGCAGGACTCACCTCGCAGGGTCCTAACTCCCCTTTGCAGGCTCTTGGCTCCCTAAATTGTAAGGCGGATGCTGGGCCTGGGGAACTGGGCCGCAGTCCTTTGTCCTAGGGAATGGGAAAGATGTCCCAGGCAGTTAGTCCCCCAGCTCGACCTCTGCCTCCTGGACTGAGAGAAGGTCGCTGGGCATGCTGTACTAAGGCGGTGGAGCTTCCGGGACTCGGTCCAGTGTACCGGTAGCTAGCCAGATGCTCGATTTTCCAGGGCCCAGGTTGCCAACTCTGGAAATACAGTAAATCTCTTATGATCTATTCAATTTTTCTTTTGTTATCTTTCATTGAACCAATTTCTTAATTTTAATTGAGTCAGATGCATCCGTATGGGCCTTGTCTGTTAAGTGTGTTTGAAGACTTACATATTTAAGCAATCACTTCTTACTCCAAGGTCACAGAGACATTCTTCTAATTTTCTTCTGCTTCGGCTCTTTCTGCTTTTGGCATCAATAGTGGGTGGAGCTTGCCTTTGTACATGATTATTCAACTTTATCATTATCCATAGAGAACAATATACATGTAACCTAGTGATTTGTTGGCACCTACTTTTTGTTTTGTTTTGTTTTGTTTTGGTACTGGAATTGAACTCAGGACCTTGTACTTGCCACGCAGGCACTGTGCCACTGAGCTGTTAGCTCCAGCCCAGGAGTACCTAGTCTTACTTGCCAGGTACTTGTACTGTATCCACACAGCAGTTTTCTTGTGCATTGGTTCTTGGCCTATCTGAGCCTGTGCCAAACTTGATGTTACCAGCCTCTGAAGTATTTGTTGCTGTTAGGGTTGATACATTGTGTCAACCGGAACAATTTAAAAGTTTAACTAAGAGACTCAGCAGAGAGCAGGGATTCAAACTTTGTAAATATCATCATCAGGAAATTTTGTGAGTGCTACAAAGGGGTTGGAGTGGGGGTGGAGTGGCCTGTGTACAATATAAGGGAGGAAAAGAGATTTGCGCTTTCCACCGTTTTGCTCTGACTGCTTTTGCTTGCTGCTGCTTTGAAGTGTTGCCTCAGTGCCATGCCTTGGAGCCAACTGATTATGGACCGAAACCTCTGCAAACAGCTAAATAAGCCTTCCCTTCCTTCATTTTGAGTGTGGGGTATTTTGTCCCAGCAATGGGAGAAAAGTAACCAAGATAGCTATTTTCTGTAAAGCACCTTCCTCCCTCTTTCTGAGTTCATTTGGTCATGTTGACTCCTCCTTTTTCGTTGAGTCTCATGAATCTTACCTTCTTTGTAACAGCTTGCAGCTGTTGGATTGTTTTTCCATGATCCCTTGCTATTTTTATGAGATCTTTTCTGGATCATTAAATGAGATCCTGTCTTCTAAGTCTGATATTTGTCTTCACTTTCATCTAATTGATTGTGTAAACTTCCAGTGCAGTTTTCAGTTTCCTGAGTATCTGTTTGAATCTGTTTCACAGATTTCATGTATTTCCTATGGGCATTTGTGGTTTTCATCATTTTCCTATGCTCCTCTATTTACTTAAGTTTTGCCAAGCAAGCCCATCATTATGATCATTATCTCCCTTTTTTACCTAGGATATTGTGTTTTCTCTGCTTTCCTCTGTATCCTCATGCATTTGTTTTCTAACTTCTGCTGCTATAATTCCACATTATTCACAAGTGTGGCTTCTTATTTCCTTTGTTCCCTGGATTTGTCCAGGGTGGAATTGTGTTTTACTTCTTGGTCTTGTCATTTTCTATTTTTTCTTTTCTTTTCTTTTTCTGTGTTGATGCTTCTGAGTTTCTTGTAGTAGATAGCTTTACCACTATTGAGGCTCCCTAAAGGATATCTGTCCTTCAGAGGTTTCTTCTAGGTATAAATGGTTCTGTATCTTTTTGTCTGTCCCAAGATCCTACCTTCCCAGTTTATTAAAGATGAGATATTGCTGTTGATTTGGCTCAGCACCTAGTGCTTTGGCACTGTACTATGGTGATGGTTATGACTCTAGACAATCACAGTGTTGGCAGATAAGGGGGAACAGCTGATCATAACCAGTAGGACATCCTGGCTAAAGAAGTACAGTTAGCGGTAACAGTAGCATTAAATATAGCCTACAACCTGACAAACTGTGGTAAATACTATTACTTTTTTTTATTTTAATGAGAATAAAACCTAACAAAACAGAATAAAGCTAAGCAAAACAGTGAAAGTGGTACAGAACTTCAAAACAGGGTAATAAAAAATCAACAACAGCTACCGTAATGCATCTTGTTATTTTCAAAATAGTTGTCCATGCCATCAGACATAGTAAAAGCAAAACAAAACAGAATAAAACCAAGCAAAACAGAATATTGAATAAAGCAAAGCAATAAACCAGATCAAAGCAAAACAGAATAGCATTGAATTTCAAAAACAAGACAGAAGGAAATCCTCCATATTTGCTTTGTTGCATACTGCTATCGTCCTAACAGATGCACAGAATACCAGCCTTGGGCCTACAAAGCCAATCAGTACAAGCATTGAGTTATTTTTATACCTCAGTTGCTATCAACTCAGCCGGTCCTCCAAATCAGCCAGGAGGAAGGGAGGAAAGGTTTCTTAATTCTCAGTCCAAGTGTCAGCTCACAGAAAGGGCAAATTGGCTTATATCTCTTCTTGGGCCCTGCATGGTTTGTGCAGCTCATGGGATGAATTGGCTTCTTGTGCTCCTCTCAGACCTAGCATGGCTTCTGTAAACTCACGGGAAGGGTAAACTGGCTTGTCTCTCTTCCTGGGCCCTGCATGCTTTCTGTGTTAACTATTAATTTGATACTTTTAACCATAGAGGAAAGATTTTCAGTTGCATAGCAAAACCCAGCATTACTCAGTAAGTTATATAATTTGTTTTCCCCTTAGTAGACTGATCTTGCTCTGTGATAGGGTAATTTTAAGAAGAGTAGGAGTCAAGACAGAAAACTAAATAAAGAAAAATATAGTAAAAGCAAACCTGGAGGACAAACCAGGCTCTGGGAAAGTGGAAAAGGGGGTAGGAGAGAGCAAACGATTTTCAAAGTAGACCAGAAAACTAGAAAGAATATTCACTCACATGTAAATATCTCAAAGTTAAGAAATAGTTAAGGAAGAGAAAAAAGACATAGATTGGAACAAAGGCAAAGATCTAACCAACCTAAAAAATAAAACAACACAAAACCAAGCCAAAAATCTGTTTCTCTCTGTCTCTCTCCCCCATTTGTTGTGGTGCCCTCAGACAGAGATAGAGGCTGTTCCAGTGTGTACAGATGGCTCTTCCTGATCACACCAGCCTTCTCTGTTCCACTTCCATTGGCACCTCTTAGTCATCTCATGCTGCTTTTTGCTTATTGGATTGTTGTCGGGTGTTTAGGCTGTCTCTCTGCTTCTGCTGTCACTGAGGAGACAGCTAGTCCTGCTTTGATCGCTGCCATGTGAGGGATCAAGTATCCTGTCCCGTTGCTGTATGACTTCCATTTATAAATCACTTTCAAGACAGGGTGGCAGCCACAAGAGTAGAAAAGAAGAGTAGAAATTTGGTCACCTAGGTTAAGGCAGCACTGGCTGCACCTAGTTGCAAGAAAAACTGAAATGTGTTGCAGGTGACCTGGTAGGGATAAGTGAATAGATGTGTTAGTATGTCTTGGTCCTTTTAGTGTGCCTTGCACAGTTAGTGTAATTGCAGGATGCCCTGTGTAACACAAGGGACTGAGAACCCACCTATGTGGCTGCTACCTGTTAGATCATGGAAAATAATTGGGACAGATGACTTAAACATTGTGTTGTTATTTCTTTTGTCTGTTGCCTTCTGTCTGCTTCACCACCTTTTCTCCATTATATTTTCTTCATTCCTTGCCTCATACTTACCTTTCTAATTTTCAACTGGTATTTTTCATATCCTTAATGAGCAATACAAGGTCGCACTAGATTCCTTTTACATATGTTAGTCATTCTCCACCCCATCTTACCTCAGTTTCTCCTTGTTTCAGCTCTCCCAGGATTATTATTTTTTTAGAACCTTCACTTACTGTCACATCAGGGTGAGTATGTGCCACACCACAGCACAAGCTCCATTGCTCTCCCTGTCTGAGCTGCTCACTGGGATCATAAATTTCACATTAGTATATAAAGTTTAAAGATGACAAGTTTAAGGAAGGGAAGATACTTTATTGTTAAAGGAGAAAGGGCAGCAGGTGAATAGCTACCCTGATAAATCAGGGTAAAAGGCTGTGTAAAGATGGAGGACCATGAGTCCTTTGCTGATGGCTGCTTTTATCGGGTGCCAGGGCCATTTCCTCTAGCTGGAACTTGCCATAATCTAATTGGCTGTCTTAAGTCCTAGGATGCTAACCCCCATGCTTCCATGGACCTGCACATTCTTAAATGGTCTTTATTTGATTTTCTCTTGTCCCTTTAGGCCCTGTCTCTGGAATTATAGGCTGTTTAGAAGAGGGCTTACATCAAAGGTTGAAATATCAGTTAGGTAGGGAATAGTGGCCCTAGAGTGGGAATACATACAGATTGATTGATAGATCTAAGAGCTTTATTTTAAGTAGCTACCCATTGTCTCCTTTATATCTTGTTGGGGGTAGCAGAGGGGCAGCAGCCTTGTTTTGGAGGACCTGGCTTTCCCTGCATTTTCTCTGTCTGCTTCCCATCTTGTTTTGTTAACTGCTTTCTCAGATGAAGATTAGCCAGGAAACGCAACGAGGCCTTGCCCTGTTTGCAGGTCCCTTTCCCCTGCTTTTCTGCCTCTGAGATGTCCATCCAGCTGCTGTTGGGGAAAGTGGGTGATGACTGACCTGGCTTCTTCAGGCTGAGTAAAGTCATTGTTAGGGGACAGCAGATGTAAGGTGTATGCTGAATTGCTACCCTGTATATTCAACTTCCCCTGCAATGGAGGGCTCTTATGTATCCATGCACTCAATTTTCCCACAATGGAGGTTTGCTACGTACACTGAATCACTTTTCTATGCAATTAACTCTTACCTGGGACACATCTCAGTCACAGATTTGACTTCTGAAAATGTATATGTTGTCTGTATGACAAAATGTCTCTTTAATCAAAACTCTTAAAGCTCAATTTAATTGAGTCTAATAATAGAAAACATGAAAACCCATCCTACAGAATACAGAACCTTTGCCTTTTAATGTAGTTTTGTAAATTTAATCAAGAGCATCTTTTAATAAGAAAACTTTGTTTTACTTATAGGTAACAATTGTAACAAATTTAATTGTAACAAATTTAATTGTTACAAATTTATTTAATTGTAACAAATTTTTTATGATTATTCAATAACTGTTGGAGTGTGACATCATATGGTCCTGGGAAAAACGGGTGAATTGTGTCATCTATGCATGGAGGAAACTCCGCAGACTTGGGGGAGTCCTATCTAGCAGTTTCTCCAAGCCCAAAGGGTCCCCACTTAGTGATCTTAAGAATTTTTTCCCGATAACCTGTTAGAACCAGATTATAACAGTTAACACATTATTTTTGACCAGTGGAAGACTTTCAGTTATTATATAGAGACAACAATGGGCACTGTATGTATAAAGCCAATTTTTTATTCTCTTTTTGATGGGCTGACAACCTGGGTGGGAACATGTCTTTAACCTTTAAAGACTTTCATTTTTATCTATAAATGAATTTAAGTTGTAGACCTAAATGTTTTAAGTTTGTCTGTCTTGAGAATCAAGGGATACCTTGAGAACCTAGAAAACTCAGTTTTTCTCTTCCTCTAGAGTTAGACTTCCAAAGTTGCAGGCCCAGTGCCCTAGCCATTCACTTGTACAGACCTAGAAGATGAAATTAAGCAGGTTCTGGAGAGCTTACACATGGGTGTCTAAGAGAGTCAGCTTGTTCTCGTGTGCTTTCTGTCTCTCTTTCAAATTTACTTGGCTATAGCTTTCAAGGAGTTATGTTCACGGGAGCACCTGAGAGAGGTAACATGGGAAGGGCCAGCTCCCCATAGCACATGGCAGTCCATTGCAGTGCCTATGCCCTGCCCCTCTGAAACTCAGCAGCAAGGAGGGATCACATTTCCTTTGTCCAAAATGAATTGTACAGAAACTAAAATTTCCCCATAAAGTCAACCTAACCATTGAATTTTATTTGGTTCTAATGCAGCAAATTAATTTCATGATCGAGATTCCACTATAGATCTATAGGAGTGTATGTTTTTATATATTAAATAAGAGCATTATTTTAAATGGCCATCCCTTGTCTCCTTTGTGTCTTATTGGAGGTAGGTGAGGGGCAGCTACCTTTGTTTTAACCACCTGGCGCGCGCGCGCGCGCGCGCGCACACACACACACACACACCTGTCTTATTCTTTTCTCTGGTGAAGCTTTAACTCTTTCTAGTCAAGATTAGCCAGAAAACCCAGTGAGGCCTTTCCCTGTTTACAGACTTGTTTCTCTATATTACATTTGTTAATGCCTTGGTTCACAAATGCTTCTTATGAACAATTCAATTCATGAACCAAAGTGTTCAACAGAAATCTTGCTTCTATTTGCAAACTCCACATCAGATGGTGTTAAACCTTATAAAAATTTTTTTATTCTATTAGCAACTAATTTGGTTCACAACCAGAATGTAAGTTTGTGAACCAAAATACTACCATATTAGTTTCTTTGCTGATCTCTGAATATTTATTACTACATATAACTGCTTTGAACTTAACATTTTTTTCCTAAAATGTGTTCTTAGTTATATCCTTCAGTGGGAATTTGTAGAAAATAATCTCTATTACTTAAAAGAAAGTTTATTTTACACCCTTGAGTGATAATGATTTTTAAGGCAATTATTTTTCCAGTACCCCTTGGGAAACCCTTTCTTCTTATTCTGCCCTCTGTGGTGATGGTGAGACTAATATTCTAATGGTGTCAGTCTTTTTTTTTTAACCTGGTGACTTTCAGAAGACGTGTTATCTGTAGGATTCTGCAGCATGACTATAATGTGTCTTCCTGTAATTTATTCTTTATCCTACTTGAGATTTAGTTTTCCTCCTCAATCAATTCCTGTCTTTTGTGACTGCTGAGAACTTTTTAGATGATAACTGTTTGTATGTTGTCTCTTGCCTTTTTCTCCATGTGTTTTTAACATTTTCTTTGTATTTTCTGTGTGTCCATTATATGTTCTTTCATTTTTTTCTTCCTTTTGTAGTTTCACTTTTCCACTCTGTAGTTTCACTTTCATTTTTCTTCTGTGATTGGGCTTTTAATCTGGCCACGAGAGTTCTAGTTTTATTGACTGAGTTTTTATTTCTAAAAATTTTGTCTGGTTAGTTTACATGTCTGCTTGTTGTCTTACTCTTAGCACCATAGCCTTTCCTTGGGTTTATGCTTTTAACCCTCATGCTTCTTGTTTTTGTTGTCCGAATTCTGGAATAATAGTCCCTGTGCATCTGTTTTGCCTGCTGACTCTTGCGCATGAAAAGATTATGGTTTTGATTGGGAAGGTTTTGTTTTCCCTCTCTTGAGTCTTCTGAAGCCTTAATTATGGAGATGGTGTTTTAAATTGTTTGATTTTTCTTCTGTGAGGTGCTGTACAGAGGTCTAGGCTATAGAATTCGTGTCTTACTTGCTGCATTAGTCAAGGTTTTACTAGAGCAAACAGATATAACACAAGATAATACAAATGTATAAGAAATTACAAGATGGGCTTATAATGGTTAGCCACAGAGTAAGATGAGGAAGCGTGCAGTGGGTGTCTGCAAGCCAGAGGCTGAAGGAGTCAATCAAAGGTCTGGAGTTCACTGCAGTATCCTATGCACGTCTCTATCAGCAGGCTGATGGGTCTGCAACAGAATGCTGAAGAATCTATGCCAAAGTCTGAAAGATCTAAGGTAGAAGCTGAAGAGTCTGCACTAGAAGTTAGGAGATGATGTCCAAGCCAAAGGCAAAGACTGGCGCTCCAAAGAACTGAACCTCATCCCTCCTTCATCTTTCCTTCTTATACCATCCAGGAGATAAGCCACCCGAGGATTTAGAATTGGTAAACCGATCTAGTTAAGCTTCTAAATGTCTCAGGTTGACACAGTCAACCACTACAATCTACCCTTTGTCAACTTAATAACTAGACAAATTTCTTTAAACCAGTCTCCAGATACAAAGATACGCATATAATTGTGTGTCTCAGTTACTTTTCTCTCATTGCTGAGAAAAAATACTTGATGCCCAAAATAAAGGAAGGAAATGAAGTTTGTGGAGATTTCTGTCCATAATCAGCTGGCTCCAAGGCAGAGTGGCACATGGCAACATTTCGTGGCAATGGGAAACAGCACAAGCAACAAGAACAAAAATGAAGGAGCATGGAGAGAAGATATTTTCTGTCCCTTATATTGTATGTAGGCCACACTCACTTGGGTGTGGCACTCACATACATAATCCTACCATTGGACTATGAATCATTCACAAACTCTAGAAGCACCCCCTCCATGACTGCATGAGGCTTTGGGGGACATCCAGACTCAGACCGTAACAGTTGCCCAGTGTGATATTCCAG
Organism: Dolichotis patagonum; assembly: GCA_004027295.1. Lineage (NCBI taxonomy): Eukaryota > Metazoa > Chordata > Mammalia > Rodentia > Caviidae > Dolichotis > Dolichotis patagonum. The sequence continues at coordinate 36,471 of PVJX010014927.1, forward strand.
GTAGCCTGCATGAGTCATAGGTGGGAGACTGTTCTTCTCATTGGAAGCTATTTTTCTTCTCTGCTCTAAGTGATGAACAGAAATAGTTTCCCTGAATCATATCATGCCTCATTGCTGGCAGCTTATGGACTTGGATGTACCTGTTTTTAGTAGTTTATTTTGTATGTGAGTTACAGTTTTATACAATGGTTTTGATTCTCACTGTAGCAATACTGTGTTAAGATCAGGCTTGTCTACCGAAGGTTTTGTTTGGTTTTGTTTTTCTAATTTTTTTGTGAAAGTGGGCTTGCAGCTCCTCCATATTTAGGGAGAATTTAGGACACTTCAAGAGTATCCTGAGATACAGAAAAGTAAGTAACATAACAGATTCAGAATCACACTGATAAAGTAACTGGGTGACCCTCGATTTTAAGGAAGTACTTGAAGGCCTTAGGAAAAAGAAAGAGTATGTTTAGAGAGTGCCTTTTATGGGCCATTATGCACTTCCATAATGACAATTAACTTGAGAGGTTCCTCTGACTTCATAGATGAAAGAAGTGATCATCAAGGTCAGGTGATATTTGTAAGCATCCAAAGTTATTATTACCCATAATGCAGATGGTGTTTATCTCACAATTGTATAAATCATTTTCTCTTCACTGAGTCTTCTTGCCTTCTGTGTGAATTAGTCTGCTTATATGAATTTACTTCATGTTGTCTTTCCTCTTTTTCCCTGGTTTTCTAGCATTTTGGATTACAGTTCTTATATTGAAAAGTGTCTGTGGAAACTTTCTTAGACATTTCTGGCTGTATAAAGCATACTTTATAGAGAAACCTAGTACACAGGCCACTGTATTCCCAATTTCTGAAAGAAAACTGAAACCAGTGTTTCCTGGCACATTCTTTCCCTAGCCATATGCACATGATAGCTTGCGTGTCTTCTGTTACCTTCCAGTCTGTCTTGTTTCCTTTTGTCAGAATAGACTGGTTGTTACTGACTGACCTGCCCTCGTGGCCCCTCTGGCTCATGTTTCTGAAGTATGGCTGTGGCTTGGGTGTGTGTCTGCAGAGAATAGAGCAGTCTGTTCAGGAGCTCATCCTCCTGTTCCAGCCATGCTCAACCCTGGCTCCTATGTAACTTGCCACCTTAATCCTTTTTTTTTTTTCAGGAGGTGAGGATCCTGTTAAATATTCAGCACTAATTTCAAAAATTGGAAGCACACTCTTTTAGTGACTTTTTAAGCCTCATTTATTTTTAAACCACTTACCTTAGGATCATAGGGTCGCTCTTACCTTTAATCTTGTTCCGTGTGTGCTTCCTTGTTTGTCTTATTCTGTATTTTTTTTTCCTTAGATATTTCTTTAGCCGTTTCTTTCTTAAGGAAGTCTTAAAACCAAAGAAAAGTTTGCCATTTGTTCATCTTAGAAATATAGCTCATGTTTCTTTTTTGTTTAAGGAGTACTTATTTTTTTAAAAGTTTGTTTAAGGATAACTTACTTGAGACTAATGGAAAGGCACTGGTTTTTAGTATACCATTCTCTAATTTTATTTGAGGGAGGTGGTAGGTGGTACTGGCCCTCCAAGGCCCTCCCACTCAACTACATCCCTAGTCGTGTGTGTGTGTGTGTGTGTGTGTGTGTGTGTGTGTGTCTGATCTTGCTGAATTGCCCAGGCTGGGCTCTTGAATTTGTGACCTTCCTACCTTAGTATCCCAGAATGCTGGGATTATAGCCATGTACCACAACATCTGATTTCTAATTTTACTTTTATAAAACAAAAAAATAGGTTAGAATGGAAATAAAGTAAGAAGATACCACATGACATGAATGTGTGTTGAAGCATACTGCTCTTTGTCTCTTTGCCAGCCCTCCAAGCCACAAGATTGTGGTGAATGGGAAAGAATGTATAAACTTTGCCTCCTTTAATTTTCTTGGATTGCTAGATAACCCTCGGGTTAAGGTAAGTAGCACATAACACTGAAGTGGGTAGATAACCTGTTAGTGAAGAATCAAGACATAAAGTTAAAAGACAAATGTGGACTATCAGAGCAAGCTATGTTGTTTCCCATTACTCCCTGACAGAATTATAACATGGAATTAAACAAGACAAGAATGCCTAATGAGGCTCAGTATTTGGCTGATAAGAGAACCCAGTAAGCAAGACCTGGGTAATACAGAAGTGTCTAGAGAATTGCCCACATTCTTTTGGGATTGTGGACTAGCAGACATTTTTTGTGAAAGATATGACCACAGAAGCAAAAAGTATAAAGGTATTGAGTTAATCAGGTGCTGAGAATCAAGCTAGTGTAACTTTTCTACATTTTAAATCAAATACCTAAATCTTTACATTTGTGTTTTTCTTATATCCTGTTAGAATTATTATAGTCTAAGGAATAAAAGAAAGTATGGGAGAGAGGAACAAAGGAGAAAAAGGAAGTGCAGGTTAAAGAGTAAGGATTCTTTATGCTCTTACAAATTATTAAAATATAATCTCTTCACTTAAGGCAGCAGCTTTAGCATCTCTAAAGAAGTATGGTGTGGGGACCTGTGGACCTAGAGGCTTTTATGGGACATTTGGTAAGTTGAATTCTTTTCCAATTACTACTTTCAGGGGGAAAGATTTGATTTGATTTTAAAATTCCTTGAAATACATATCCTTAATCAGTGATGTGTGCAATTCCTTACCTTTTATTTTAGGGTTTGAAAGTTCTGGTGGGAAATGCATTGGTCTGGGTTTGTAGGATGGACAGCTCACTATAGATTCCTTGGGATATGCTTTATAGGCTGCTGTTGCATCTGCCCCCCAAGTCTGAAAATTGTCATGCATGACAGCAATAAGGTGAACCATACAGCTCTGGGTGGCTGTGCTCTTCAAGTTGTGCAAGAACCCAAATCTTCCTTCTCTCATTGCTTAAGTGTTTGAGGATACGATACCATCCTTGCTTATGTGCTAGACACCAGGTCACAGAGTGAAGAGGCAGAAGTACAGGGGAGTAGAACCCTTTGCACAGAAGAGGTAGCCTTACTCATCATTTCTACCTACTGTCCCTAGTGAGGACTAAGATTGGGCCATACCTAGCCAGAGTCGGCCGGGAAAGAGTCCCAACTGCACAACCATGTACCAGGAAGAAGGGTGAGAACCGTTTTGCTATGGAAGAGAGAGAAATTAATGTAGCTCTTCTCTTTCTGAATGTAGACAAAGGGTTACTAAGTTATTTGTGTGTGAATGGCCCTAGGACAGGCTAACTAAATATTTGGATAAATGATATCAAATAGCATGAACTCCTTGTTGATGGTTGTTTCTATTAAGTGTATGTTGTTCTTTGTTTCTGAAATATCATTAAATAATTGTTCAAATGGCTATATTGCTTTAAATAGCATTCTAGCTTTTAAAATGTCCAAGTAAGAGGAAAATGGAAGAGGGAACCATCTTCTGTCTCTTCTTTTTCATTTCTGAATCTTTCTGTTTTTCACATTTATGTTTTTATGTCAGAAGCCTTGTTCCTTACTGAGCTAAATCCCCAGCCCCTATTTCATGTTGGAAACACATGAGGAGGATTAGTAGTCAAGAATCTTATAGCTGAAAGGTATGTCAGAAATCTTGTGTTCCATCATCTCAACTACTTAGACTAGGAAGTGAAAGTCCAGAGAAGTTAGTGTCTTACTCATTAGGCCCAGCATCCTGACTTTCAGTCTTGATGGCAAGAACAAAGGACTGAGCTTGGATCAGAGCCTCCCACTTTCCTCTGTGCTAAACGTTTGCTTGGTTTTTATTGGAAGCAAATGATTTCCTTGACAAAGTACTAAAAAACTAGAAAAAGAAATTTTTATGAGGTTTCTGGTAGTCATCTACTTAACAAGGCTTACTTTCTATGACTGTTTACTGGGATGAAAAACTTGGCTTTCTTAAAGCTTAATTTGCATGTATGACCTTGACCCTAAGAGTTAAGCTGGAAAGATAGATGAGAGGCATAGTCCCAAATCAAACTGGGGAGAGAGTATTTCAAATCTTTAAAACCAGTTTTCTTAAAGTTGTGAAATATATGTTATGTAGCTCTGTCAGCTTTCCATTTAGGGAATCTGTACATTAGCGTACTAGGTGTTTTCAAATATAGAAGTCTTTAAATTAATGGCTGTTAAATCATTTTTCTTGATGGAGTAATTCAGTACAGGACGTGAACTTCAAAACAGAAGATTCAGATAGATGTAAAATATCTTCAAACCCTTCAGCCTATCCTGTCTATCCCACCTGGAACCTCCCCGCAGAGAAACAAGCTACTGTCAGCAGTTCCTTGTTAGTTCTTTTAGGTACTTTTCTTCAGCATATGCAGATCACTTCCATACATTTGTGTTACCCCTATTTTTGCAAAAATGATATAAGAACATTTTTTTTTTTTTACTGTTTTTGGAGTTTTTTTTATTTTGGTTTGGTTTGGTTTGATTTTTGTGGTCTGAGGATTGAACTCAGAGTCTTGCACATTTATCACTGAGTGCACTGAGTTGCACCTAAGGCCAAACATGAATGTGTTTTAAATTTAAATTGGATTTTTCTTGAATCTTTCAAGTCTGAGTGGGCCACCAGAGGCAGTAGTGAATACACAGCTGGGTTGTATACTTTGTTTGTCACTGGTTCATCGTTAATTCTAAAACTATAGTTGAATGTTTGTATTTAGCATATGAACCAAGTTAATTTGTGCTAGGACAATTTTGTAAGGAGACAATACACCTAAAGAAATATGTGTTGTTTTTGGAGTGTGTTGTCCTACAGGTGAACTTGTGTCATTCCCTCTTGACAGTTATTCAAACCCTTATTTACTTGTACACTTTTGGTTTTCCAAGAGGATTTTTTAAATCTAACAGTTACTTGAATAATTGTTTAATATTGACCTACCATGAAATTTTAGCATTTGATTGAATCAGAGAAATTTCTTGAGTTCATCAGTCTAAAATTTAAGTCTCTAAAATACATACCACAATTTAAATATAAATAAAGTGTATTTACCTGAACTGATTGTGAAGTTTCTAGTTTCACCCAGGTACCACCAAAAAAACAAACAAAAAAGCCAATACTTTATTCTGTAAGCTAAAAAGTTTGCTTTTAATTTGCCTTGTTTACCTTGAAATAATCACATTCAATCTCTTTCTTCAAGGCCTGTTCCTTTTTAGCTGTTTTCTCACCTTTTCGGATAATGAGCATAAATCATTTATGATAAAAGTAAATTTCTTTATTGAAATATTTTTTCTTGTTACTATTTTATAGTAACAAGTTAAATGGTCAACAGCTGAGTTAAAATTTTCTAGGTTTTTAGGCGATGTACTCTTCTTCTTAGAGGCCTAGAACTAAACAAGTTCTTAAAATAGTAATTAATGTATGAATTTATAAATCCCATTAATATTGTAATTAATATATTAATGATTAAAACTGAATAAAGAGTAAACTTTTTCTTAAAAAAAAAAAAAGGGAGGGAATGAGAATGTCTTTCTACCTACATTTGCAGTGATGTGTTTCAGAACTGAGTGAGTGGTTTTGCCAAGTTTCAGTGCCTTCTCTCTAAAGGCTGGTCCAGTCCTTATGCATCTAGAGAGTGTTCCTGGTAAACTTGTTTTTCTTAAAGTATTTGTTTTATTTTTCACCCATTTAATCCCTCATTACTGTGGTTTTTCCTGGTTTCATGGAATCTGTTCTGCATATGTGGTGCCTGCATGGCTCCTTGGTCTTACACTAAATCAAAAGATAGTTGTGTGGCAGGATTTGATGGTGAAAGATGATGCATTGAGTTCCTTTATGGAACCAGTAGTAAACCGTTGTTCATTTGGGTGATTTTTTTTTTTCAAACCATCTGCTTTTGTTTTAGAGCAGTCAGCCAAACCATAAATGCATGTTTTAGTAGGAAAAATATTTGGTCATAAAATTTTTAAATCTGCTACTTCTTTTCTTCAGCAGGTCATAGGGTCACAGTTTCTCAGGTATGGAATGGGAACAGTATGTGCTTGTACAGCTTATAAACATTTTGGTATGAATCATATAATATCCCACATGTGAGAATATTCTGAAAACCACATTACATTTGTGTTGCAAATACTTAAGTGCTATTACTTTTACTTCTAGGAAAAATTATCCATGTCTCAAAGGGTTTTTTTTTTAAGGAACAGTTTATATATAAATATAAGAAACTTAGAAGACAATATGGTAGATTAATTGTTTCTAAACTTTTTTTTATAATTTTATTTAAAGAGGAAAAAACAAAACAAAATAAAACAGAATAAAGGGTAGCAACAATACAGTATTCCAAGGAAAGAAGGAAAAGTACAACAACAATAAAACCTAAGAAATTATTACTTGACTAATTACATACTGACTTCTTGGAAATAGTTCTTCAAATTACAAAGTTAAAACTGTAAAGTAGGCATTCAAACAGTGAGACTGTTAATAGTTCTGCTCCACGATCTGACAAAAACAGCAATATGGTCATCCATCTTACCCACTCAAATATACATGCAATTATATCAATAGGGTAAAATTAAACACAACAAAACAAGGCAAAGCGGATCGCAAGAAAGCAATGTAAGACATAAATTTCAAAACTAGACAATAGGAGATATTCACTCTCTATCATATTGACACTTGTTTTCTTACAAATAGTTGTCCATATTGTCACATATAGGGAATTCACATGAAACAACCTAGTATGGAATTGATCTGAGCAGGATGAGGAGGGCATTTCAAGTCTTCAAGACCAGACATTAGGGAAGCCAAGAATGGCTGTCATAGTGTCTCTCATTCTTCTCAAAACAGCTGTCCATACCTTAATGTGTGTTGAACTGCAACAAGGCAAAGCAAGCTAAGATCACTTTGAACGAAAAGTGATAGTTTTGCTGGACTTCACATCATGACATTATGGAATCAGCACTGGGTATTGTAGTGTCTCTTTTTCTTAAAAGTAGTTGTTCATTACAACATGTGTTATATAGTTGGTTCTCGTAAACTGTTTATAAGCTCTACACCTGCATGAGTCTCTACACGTATATCTATCATTTCTATATTAGCAGGAAAAACAAAACAAAGCAAGGTAAAACAAAACAATTCCTAGAAAAGCATGAGGCAGAAAAGTCACATAAAACCACAATACAAGGTGATCTACAATGGTTACCATGGTGTCTCAGCAGTGTATAACAACATTAATAAAAACAAAGCATTGGAGATATTATAAGACTTCAAAAGCAAGTAATAATCAAACCAGAGTGGGTATCTTAGTGAATCTTGTCATCT
>PVJX010014928.1:0-43717 GCA_004027295.1 Dolichotis patagonum
CTACTGGAAGATAAGGTAGGTAGAAGTCTTGGAGACATAGGGATAGGCAGAGAATTCATGAACAAAACGCAAACTGCACAGGAAACACTTCAGAGAATCAACAACTGGGATCGCATATTATTGAAAAGATTCTGCCCTTCAAAAGAAATCACCAACATAGTGAAAAGAAAACCCACAGAATGGGAAAAAATTTTAGCCAGCAACCCCTCAGACAAAGGACTTATATCAAGAACATATAAGGGATTGAAAAATATGAAACTACCCAAATTAAAAGGCCCTCTCCAAAAATGGGCATCTGAGATGAACACACAGTTCTCAGATGCAGATATACAAATGGCAAATAAATACATGAAGAAATGTTCACCATCACTGGTCATTCGAAAAATGCAAATTAAAACAACATTAAGACGTCATCTCGCACTGGAATGAATAGCTGCCATCAAGAAATCAACTGATAACAAATGTTGGCGAGGCTGGGGGTAAAAAGGAAAATTTCTCTACTATTGGTGGGATTGTGGACTGGTGCAACCACTATGGAAATCAGTATGAAGAATTCTCAGAAGACTAGGACTGAAAGCTCCATTCAAGCTAGCTGTTCTCCTCCTGGGTATTTTCCCTGAAAAACTGAAAATCTCATGTCACAGTGATATATGTGCATCTATGTTCATAGCAGCACAATTTGTAATAGCTAAATCTTGGAAACAACCAAGATTCCCATCAACTGCAGAGTGGATGAAAAAGATGTGTTATTTTTATGCAATGGAGTATTAGTCAGGTATGAAGAAAGATGATTTTGACATCTTCATAGGTAAATGGAGACAACTTCATACAGTCCTTATTAGTGAAGTAAATAAGAATCATATTTGTAAATATCACATTGTACCTCTAGTGTAAAAATAATAAGAAATGTAGGAGTATTAAAACTCAAAATGTGTAATTGCTACTGTAAAAAAGAGAGGAAAAGAAAGTGCTCTAAAGGATATAATTGCATGTATGTTTAAGTGTGTAAGATGAATGACCATATTACTGTTTTTGTTAGAATGTGGAGCAGAACTGTTAACAGTCTCATTGTTTGAATGTCTATTTTGTATGTTTTAAACTTGTAACTTGAACAACAATTTCCAAGTTGACAATATGTAAGTTATCAAGTAATGATTTCTTTGTATTTTTGTTTTTTTCTTTTTTCCTTGGAGTTCTGTATTATTGCTACTCTTTTGTCTGTTTTGTTTTGTTTTCTCTTTAAATAAAGTGTAAAAAATTCAATATCTCTTGTTTTCAGTGTAATGAAGGAAATGGAAATATTACATACATCTATGAGGTTATAAATTTAAGATTTAATTAACTGATTTATGTGCATTGCATAGGAAATTCTGGCATATATTAAGCACTCAATATAACAACAGGCGATGGCACAAAGAAATGCTTCTCTGGACAAGAGTGATATTGTATAATACTGTTATCAGGAATGAAAATAGGTTTCCTCATTTTTAAAAAAATGAAGTCCTTATTCTGAATTTGTATAAGCAAAAGTTTGTGGGCAAGTATACTGAAAAATAAGTTCCTCTACTAGGTTAAATTATTCCTATCACTAAAGATGCCTTATTCTTATGTTTGATATTATTGTAATTGAAACTATGCTCAACTATAGCAGAGTAAGAGATATGGTGTTAGATACTGTTGATGTCCAGTTGACTTAATGTAAAGTACTGTGTTGCCTATGTTGTCCTGTTCTGATCTGCTCTGTACTGCCCCCTTTTGTTTTATTCTCTTTTAAATTTAAAAAAAAAAGATGCCTTATTCTTTAGGACAGAAAATGTATTCATAAATAAAATATTATTTTGAACTGTAAATTTTTCAAATTCCTTTTTGTTTGTAGATGATGCAAGGCTATCCACCAACCAATAAACAGTCAATGTAACAGTGACTGAAAATGAGAAAATGAGTTAAGATATACCCACCTGCTTAATGTATGACTCAGATCTGGGAAACTACCCACTCATCATCTCTATGCCTTTAATGTGGTATCCTCTTTTATTGAGTGTCTGTTTTCCATCCACTAAGTAAGAGGATGGAGCCAGATATTTTCTAAAGGCCATTTCCTTTTAACAACACCCCATCATTTCTTTCTTGTATGAGTATTAATCTTTACATCACTGACTGTCAATAACAACAATAAAAACAATCAAAATTGGTCATTCTTCCATACCCTCATGGTCACATAAAATTGCTAATTAAGCATTGTACTAGACTACATCCTTCACTAGCACTGAAACCATTTATTTCAACTCAACATTCAAAACCTCCTACACACATTTCTCAGAACTTTTATTTGCATTAATGTGATACTGTACATCATTATGTAAAATCAGCTCCATTTAAGTGTTTGTTTTGAGGCAGCAAAAACCACAACAAATCAACAAGCAGTGGGGAACAACTGGGCTAGAAAGAACAAAACAGGAAATCTTCTGATGCTGGAGATATCCCAAACGATACATGCCACAGACAATTAAATATAGAGATGCACTCCTTGGCATGAAAAGATGCAGGGAGATATGAGAGAACTCAGAGATGAAATTGTCATTGCTCCTGCCAGGCTTTTAATGTCTGGAAAGCAGACTGTCTTACATTTTGTTGTTTGCATTCTAACCCTTGGAAGCTTCTTTTAGTTTACTCAGGAACTTTTTTCTTTGGCCACTGCATTCTAGTTTTCCGAGGCTTATCTCTAGCTTACATAGGTCCTGGTCTTCAGTTTACTTAGTTTACTTCTTTGGTATGCCTGTGCCCTTTTCCTATCTGCCTATTTTTTTCTATCTCATGGTCTCAATTGGTACATGGGGAATGATGTCATACCAGTCACAACACATGTATGCAGGAGTTCATAAAGTACAAATAGAAAACATAAATGGTTTCAGTGTTTGCAATGAGTTAAGTAATAGGACAATGATCAATATAACAAATACTATTATTTATTATTGGGAAAAAATAAGTGAGAAAAAATAGCCCATTATCTTTGTATCCATATTTGTTGTTTTACTGTTCCTTTATCATTGAGAACATGTGTAATTTTGTTTTGTTGTTGTTACTGTTGTTTGTTTCTTTGTTTTTTTTGCCCCTCACTTACCAGTAGTTGAAAATCAGTCAGTCACTAAGAGTCACAACAGATTTTTGTCTTCCATTTTAAAGACTTGCAACCCATGGAATTAGCACTTTGGACCAACCAACCTTAAAGAAAATAAAGAATGACTAGAGGTTTCAGAAAAGGCTTTAGTTTTTCTGAATGACACAAAATCTGACCTTGTGATCACTCCACTGAGGAAAGAAGGAGATAAGTGAAATCATCTTCTATCCATAGGCTTTTGCTATACTAATATTTCTAAATTAACAATCTGAAGAAATGCACTTAGTTTAATGTTCTTATTTCACAGCTATATTCCAGATAATACCCTTCCTTCTGCTTGATAAGTTGCAGAAAGGGACATCCAAAGCAGGAATTTGGTGACACCATTTTCCAGTTGAGAAATTAAGAGAAATAAGCCCATAGTTAGGTAGATATTTTACTGTGAATTAACCTTAAATACTGTAAGAAATAACCTCAGATACTGATTCATATGTTTCTTTTGACAAGTGTCATGATGTTTCAAATTGTTCTTCAAATTTCACCAACTCAGAGATTTTTCAGAGTTTGCCAAAGAATGTGCACACTAACAAATGTTGTAGTTAGCTCTCCTAGAGACATGATCATCCATTAGGGCTTGCTCATTACAGTTGAATAAAACATAGGAAGTGCATATATATTAAATTTTTTGTCAAAAGAATCATTTTATTAAATTTCAGGCTCATTCTGTATAAAAAATTTCACTATCAATCTTCTTAGTATTTGAAAATTCTTTAAGGGTATATATATATATATATATATATAATGTATATATACATTATGTATATGTACATACATGCAATGGGAAGTTTGTAGCTCAATCAGTTAGTCTATGGCTGATTAGCTCTGTAAACCAATTAGTATTGCTTTTTTCATTAATAAAATTGCAACCATGGCCAAGGGATTCAAAATGCAAAACATTTTTTTTCCAAGAAAATGAGGTAAATGTGCCTGAATCAGAGAAAACCAAGGCATGGGTGATGGGGAGTGAAATGGCATGTTCTCATGATGAAGTCTCTACATGTACAAAAGTCAATATCAATGAAAGTAAAAACAATTAACATTTGCATAATATATTTTTATGCATATAACATATTTGCATATTTTTGTACTTCATCTTTGTAACAGTCCTAAGGGGAGGTTATTATCTTTTTTTTAGAAACTTTTTATTATAATCTTATCAAACTGTGATGAGTTCTATAAAATCTCAGAAAGAACAAAACCTTTAAGCACTAAAAGAATAAAGCTGCATTTTGCAAGCTTTGAAATTCTTACATGGAGCAAAATCAATATTTTATAGAATTTGTATTAAAAGCTAAATAAATTGGCTAAAACAGCAACAAGTAATTCATCATAAAATGAAATAAGTAGACTAAAATGAATTTTCTAACAAATTATTCTAGACAATCACTTCAATTTGTCACTTTTTAAATACATATATAAAGACTCCCAGTGTTTTTTATGTGTTATGTACCACAAACACAGAACAATAAAAGTAAGTTAAAAATAAAATGTAGTTGGCAATGGTGAAAAAAGACTCTCAATGACATAAGATTTAAAAAGTATTCTTTCTCATTTTAATACCAACTATAGCACTGTGAAATAGATATTATTTTATTATTTTATAGATAAAATGTTCAGAGGTTGCATAACATGTTTATTTTCAGACATCTTTATTTATGATTTATTCTATTACAGATCCAGACACTATGTGAATGTTCCTAAGATTATATTAAATTAGTAATTATCAATTAACACCCACTTGTCTGATTTTTATTCTACTTTGAGTTACCTATTTCATGCAGATAGTCTGAATTATGAGTATTTACCAAAAAATAAGATCATAATACAGATTGATTTTTTTACTGGAGATTGAACCCAGGGCCATCACATTTAGCTATACTCCTAGATCTACTTACTTTTATTTTTATTTTTAATTATCTAATTAATTAATTAACAGGATCTTACAAAATTAATGTTGCTCCGCCTGGGCTGGAACTTCCACCTGTCTCAGCCTCCCAAAGTGCTGAGATTACAAGCTTGAGACACCACTCCTGTGCAGATTATTTTCTTAGCCCTCTATTTAGCCAAGCTTCCTTTCTGTGTGCACTACAGTTATAACAACTCTGCTATTTTCATGAATGCCTTTTCTCATCAATCATAAAAGAATATTTTCAATTCATATACCAAATTAACTTTTTTTCTTTTTTTGTTAAAGAGCTAGTTAAAAACATTGTTTAAACCTGAATTATTTTCTAGCTTTTCTTGGTTTGATTTTTTTCTGCTTATCTAAGTTAATACACAGTACTTTTGGTATTACAAAATTAATTTTTTTGTGGTACTGGAGATCAAACCCAATGTATCACAGTGCTGACAACTGCTCCTCCACTGAGCTACATCCCTAAGTTGGTATCACAAAATTTAAAAAAATCTATTTCATTACATTTCACATTTGGCATTATCTTTTTATATATTCTAGGTCACACACCATAAAATTTTATGTAGGTAAAATACAGATTTTAGAAATGCTACATTATGTTGTAGTCATCTATATTGTGCACACAGCTTCATTTTGTACCACAAGGGAGAATATTCAAAAGAAAGATAAATTTTTGCAGAGGAAAAAACTTGTCTAAGTTGTAAAAGCATTACTACAATTTTTTCCATAGTATTCCATATTCAACCCCATATCAAAATTATCAGTTTTACTTCACATGAAAGGCTATCTGTTCAGTGCATGTTCCTTATAAACCATTCAGATTAAGTTTACAAATGTCTACCAATTGCAGTACAGCTACATAATGATAAAGTAAGAAAACTACTAATATAATTTCGATTTTAATAATAGCTTTAGAGAGTATAAAAATATTTTCTTTTCACTGTTTTCCATGTTTATAAATATCAATGAATTGAAACCTTAATCTTTTCTTCTTATTCATTTTGGACAATATTTTATTTATTAAAACAGGAGAAAAAGTTCCTGCCCTGCAGCCACAAAAATCTCTAAATAACATTAATTGTATGTAATCAAAGAAAAACAAAGGTAATTTTTGTATTTTGAGCAGTTGTCTCAGGCAGTAATGATTTTGTATTTTGAGCAGTTGTCTCAGGCATTACTGATGTCAAAGAATCAAAAAAGCTGTTATAAAATTAACTATATTTCACAGAATTTTATTTTTTAAAATTCATCTAAGTTAAAGGAACATTTTTAAGTATACTTACATTTCATTTTTCCAGAAAAAAGTAAAAACCAGTAAAAATGGGAATTAACTAGCAATTAATAAGCAATTTTAACTTCAAAAATTGCATTGGAGTAAGGTACAATTCTATTCACATCATTGATTTTACCTAAACATACATAGAAAAAATAGCAAAAATTTCCAGAATTTTTTCCAAGACAAAATTATTCAATTACACAAATTCTATGTATTTTTCCTTATTAATATCCTCAGTAAATTCTAAATATTTAAATTCCTTTGTTTCTGTATTCTACTAAAGTTTGTCTTCATTTGAGTACATAACAATAATTTCAGTATCTGTGTACCTTTTTTAATTTCTTCTGCTCTTAAAATTGCAAAACTCTACATTGAAGTTGTAGTAAAGACTAAAAGTCAAAGAATACAATGTAGCACTCTTGTAATTTGATAGAATTGTATCTAAGTCTACCTACATTTCAGTGCCAGGATGTGTGTGAGTCTGTGTGATTAAAAATTTAACAAAAGTCATGAAAGTTACTTCACTGTTACTTCCCTTGATTAAGCTTTATCTGACCTCATTCTCTAAGGGATTTTCTGGTTCTTCTACTCCTACATTACAAATGTCTGGCAATTGCAGTACAGCAATGTATGTTAATGTAAGAAACTACTACTACAATTTCTATTGAAATAATACCTTTAGAAAGTGTAAAAATATTTTCTTTTTTCTGTTTTCTATGTTTTTAATTATCAATGAATTGAAACCTTGATTTTTTTCTTCCTCTTCATTTTGGACTATATTTTATTTATTAAAATAGAACAAAAGATTCCTGCCCTGCAGCCACAAAAGTAATGTGGCAAAATATTAAGGATTATTCATTCTGTGTAATGATGTATGGAATTAATTATAAATTTCTTTCAGCTTTTCTGTATGCTTGAGGTTTTTAAGTAGTTAAAATTTTACACAATCAGAGACCAAAAGGGACTGACTTCAGTGAAGTTCTAAAACAGTACCAATTTCCTGTTTTCTTCTTTCTACTTGTACCTCAGGTTGTGCTCAACAAATCTGCCCAAACTCAGCATCCAGAACATAAGTTTCACTACCTGTCTCCCTACTCCTAAAACCACTTGGAAGTTTCTTATAAAATGTGAAAGAAAATGAATTCTCATACCCTCATACAAAAAGCTCATTCCTTTCAGGATAGGGTAAGTCTTGGACCAGGAATCTTTTATAGTTCTTTAAGCCTAAGGTAATCAAACTTGGAATTACTGTCCTGAATCATATCTAAAAAGTTAAAATGTATTTATTTGTGTACTAAGTAAAAAAGGTTGTATGAAGCATTTGAGGAAGTTTATTAAAATATTATTGTGTTCTTCAAACTTTTTATTCATACTATTTATAAATTATATATACATATATGTAGTAACTGAATTGTAGGATGAGATTTAGTTTAATGATAGAATACGTGCTTAGATTGTATGTGGAACCCCTTGCAAAGTCCAAGGTTCAATCCCCAGCACTCTTCCCCTGCAGAAAAAAATTGCAGTTTACTAGTTGACTTATTATTTAGAAATTTAAGCATATGTGTGAATTTTGATATTGTCATTATCTTCCACATATTTAAGCTCATTTTCTAAGATTCTGCGCATATTTTTATGTCCTAGAAAAGCTTGAAGTTTCAGAATTATTAAAGTAAAACTAATTCTGGGAGATGGCATTGACCATCCCCATCCTAAATTTTCCATATTTTGATTGGAACTCAGCTTTATTAGTACTGCAGTATGAATGAAGAAGCATTTTTAATGTATCAGGAACTATTTTTAAATCAATTTTATTAGTAAATTTTAGATACCATACTGAATACATTCAGTATAGGAAATTTGTACCTATACATAATATGTCTTGATTCAAAACCATCATTTAACACTGAATTAGAAAAGCAGTATCAACTTTGTTAGAACTGACTTTTTCATTCAGACTGGTAAACTGGAACCTATGTATGAGCACTAGGCAGGGTTACAGATTCCCTTAAATTTTTGGCAAAATGGAGTGTAAGTATATGTGAGAATGCAGGTTGTTTTATAAGGCTATTTGATTTTTTCTGGATTCCTGAGTTTTCACCAGAAAAATTTTTTATGACATCTACTATTCCAAATTCTTACGAAAAAAATCACTATTTCTGTGAGACTTCCTCTTTTTAAAGATGGGAAAACAGACCAGCAGGGTGACAGGAATTGCTCAAAGCCCCACAATTGGTAAGTTTTCTATGCCATACCTAAAAATTTCCTTAAGTCCATTTTAGAGGACTGTCAATGTACTTAGGCCTACACAAAAATACCTTCAGTGTTTTACAGCCAAGTTACAATTTAAAACAAAAAGCTCCTTTGCTTTTGTGATGCTGTATTATATATTAGTGGTCTTTGGCATCAAAGAAGTTTATTTTGTCTTTATTATGCAAAAGTTGTTAAGAATCAACAATTTTATTTTAGAATTTGCAATTTTATTTTTTAATTTCTTTGATAACTCTGTAATTATCAAGGGGAAGGAAATGAAGTATGGAGATTAATCACAAGAGTCTAAAGGTATGGATTTCTTCATCCAGCTACTAAAATACAGGGCAAACTGACTGAGTTGGGTAATTATCTTGAGTCATTTATTTAACTGATTTGTGACTCAGTTTCTTTGTTTGGTAACTAGCAGTACAAGATTTGAAATCATTTCCAAATGATACTGTGGCCTATGAAAACTACTGTATTTGTATACATTTTCAACAACTTCAAACAAAATTTGTCCCATCAGTTATAAAGCAACAACAATGCAACAAATCGAATGTGATGTCTCCTCCTGAACATCTCTACTACAAAATCTCTCCTTTTACCTCCTCAACCTCATATTCTTGGGAATTTTATGCCCTGGAACTGGTTTCAACATCACCTCTCAATCCTGTCAAGGAAAATTTGGGTTACTATATAAAAGTTAAAATAACTTCTGCACACATATCTACAAACTAAATTTTTTTCTTTTTTGTATAATCAAAAGGACATCATATTAAAAATTACAATGATGAAACCTGGCAGTAGATCTTAAAGTATGCTCTTCTTCAGACTAAAGTTAGGTAAAAGGTGATATAGTGCAAGGTATTAATCCTTCATTTTGAAAATTGATTTGAATACAGTGTCTGTTTTAGACTCTTCATCATACAAGATCACAAAAGTTCAAAACTAATTTATTGCTTTTTGTTCCACCCTATAAAAAGTACCCCTTATCAACACTGAGAGGATCAAATCCATCAAATCGGTTTTGTGCTTAAACAAATGCAGATCAGCAGTTAAATGTTTCTATTTTTAGCAGTATTCATATATTGCTTTGCAAAATCAAAGCACTGTGGTGAACAAGGAAGTACTTGAGAATTTAAAAACAGAGTGGAGAGGGAAGTAGAAAAAGAGGTCCCCAAAAGGTCTCATTTTTAAAACCCACTGGTGTAAATTTAGGACATTTACATATTTAAATAAAACACTGACTGTAGTTGGTATGTGCAGATATTGAACTTGACACTGGAAACTGGTAGTGGAGAAGACATCTGTTCTCATTTTGGCAGGTTTCCCATTTGCAGTTCAATAATACCTGCACTTGTGGAATACAAACTCAGCAAAGTTCTCAGATGCCAAACTCAAAAATATTTCAGGAGATTAGTACGCTCTGACTCACATTAGTGATGCAAATCTATTGAATTTAAAAGCTAATAAATTCTCAGTAAAAGCACAAAGCTCTCATTGATTTAAAAGGAAAATAAATCTCTAATTTCACTCTGTTAAAGGGCTATTTATGACAAAAAATTAAGTATGGCTAGCTTTCTTTTTAGATTAGGCTTAGTTTTGAAATTCATCAATCTTGCTCCCCCAACCTCATCCCTGTCCAGACCTTCTCCATTATCACCTCACCTTCGCCTAATTCTAAACAATGTTAGATGAAAGAAGAGGGAAGATTAAAGAACCTGTGTGAGTATAACTGTAAAACTCCTGTAACTAAAGGGTAAAATAGTGGATTTATAAACTATCCTCAGGTGGCAATGATTTATTTTTTTTATTTAAAGAGAAAAAAAAACAAAACAAAATAAAACAGAATAAAGGGTAGTGACAATACAGTATTTCAAGGAAAAAAGGAGGAGTACAACAGCAATAAAACCTAAGACATTATTACTTGACTAATTACATACTGACTTCTTTGAAATCATTGTTCTAATTACAAAATTAAAACATGTAAAGTAGACAGTCAATCAGTGAGACTGTTAACAGTTCTGCTCCACGATCTAACAAAAACAACAATGTGGTCATCCATCTTACCCACTCAAACATACATGCAATTATAACAAAAGGGTAAAATTAAACACAACAAAACAGAGCAATGTGGATCACAAGAAAGTGGGACCAAAACTGAAATATTAATTCAAATTAAACAAGAGATAAGTAGATTAATAAAAGAAGGACTGAGCACCTCTCAAGAAGACACAGACAGAAGAATGGAGGAACACAAATGGAGAGAAAAATTTAATCAGGAATTCAGAAAAAACTTAGAATTTATGAAACAGATTCAAAGAGATTATCAGGAAACTAAAGATTCGATAGAAAGCTGGCAAAACTGCTTGAAAGAAACCAAAGATAAACTATCAAAAATTGAACACAGGCTTGCAACATGGGGTCATGAAAGGGAAGATCTCTTAAAAATAACAAGGGAGCAGGCAGTAAAGATACAAAGACTGGAAGATGACAAGAGGATCTATAACTTAAGAATAAAGTATGTGAATGAAGAAGCAGGAATCAAACCAGAGGAATTAAAAAGACTATTCATAGCCAGTATAAAAGAAAATTTTCCAAGCATAGAAAAAAGAAATGATATGCAGAAATATGAAGCATACAGAACTCCAGCCATCTACAACCCAAACAGAGCTACACCCAGACACATAATAATCAAGATCCCAGAAATTCAATGTAAGAACAGAATATTAAAAGCGGCAATGATTTCAACTTGCACCCATATTCACATTCCAGTGCTCCCCTGTTAGATGAGAAAGAGTTACCACAGCAGCCTCTAAATCACCTGGCAAGTTTGTTATTTCAATAAAACCATGAAATACTTTCTCACAAGAAAAGTTTTATATAGCAATAAAAACAATGTGTTGTATATGACTTTAAAATGGAATGCCTTTGTATTCACATCATCATTTTTCTTTCTTCCTGCTAGTTAGTAGTAGAATTTGAGAATGCATTCAAAGGCAGGTCTTCACCATCTGAATTTCTTCCCTTTTTTCCACACTAATGTTTATAAGAATTCTAGTGAGTCTATATTACTTAAAATGTACTGAAATTTGAATACACATTTGAATAGAAGGTTTATACATGTATTATATTTTTCAATTTTACTTTCCATTATAGAAATGCTTAGTTTAAATTTAACATAAGGGTCAACAATGATGCATTTTGTATTGTAGTTCACACACATAAAGAAGATGGAAAAATAAGCTAACAGAAGAACAATTTAATAAGAATTTCCTGGTGTTCATGGTATTTATTACTATGTAAGTTTCAAGTCACCTTAAGAACTAAAGGCTTTCAAATATAAAATACATCTCACACGTAATTTGACTCCACTGGCACAAAATCATAATCATGATTAAACACATCTTTCATTTTTTGGCATTTTGAGCCACACACCCAGCCCATATTGCACTTTTGTGAACTTGCTTTTATTTTTTTCTTTGGTGGTAAAGGTTGTTTTTTGTGTTTTACTATGCAAACTATGATCTTGCAAAAGTCTTTGAATTTCCAATCTGGAGCACTATAATTTAGGTATCTCCCTATTAACTTTCTTCTGACATTTAATTTACAATGTACCACAAGTAAATAATTCCAGTTTGTAGTTATATTTTGGAAAAGAAGTATAATTCTTTTTATTAAACATTTTCTAGTATAAATTGAATCTGTATATTAACTACATGAGATTCTATCATTAATACTGTCATATATCTTACACTAATAAACTGAAAAAAAGCATAGTGCATAATGTTTACATTCCTTGTGGAAAGGTGGTACATGTAAATCATACATCTTCAATTCTTTTTTCATTGTCTTGCACTCTCATCTCTTGATATCCTTCTTTTTTTGGACATGCTATCAGTACATGTTTTCATTCTTTGTGTGGAGTTTGTACATGTGCATAACATATCACAATTCCTACTGAGGTTTTTTATTGATTCATTTTTGAGTATTTTGAATCAATCACAGGGCTTTTCACATGCCAGGGAAGTGCTCATGAGCTACACACCCAGCCCATACCATTGTTACTATTTATTTTATTATTGTATATATTTTTACAGTAAAAAAAGACATAAAGGCTAAATTTGATTTAGGTAAGTATAATTTAATCTTCTTTATTTGACTGAAGGAATAGCCAGATAAATACAGAGCAGGCACTTTTAATATATTATCTCATTTAATTTTCTTAGCAATCACTATTAAGAAGGTGTTATTCCAATCTCTAAATAGAAGAAATTAGAGACAAAGAGTCAGAAGTTAAGAATCAATAGCAGAATATCTGTCTGGCAGTAAATCCATTGTACTCTGAAAGTTTCCATTTGAATAAAGGTCTGCCTCAATATTTGAGGCATGGGACATTAGTAAGTATAATATAATATGGGCTCATTTAATTCAATGAACTGCCTGTTTTGCTTCAGAAGTGACAATATATGTGTACTAGAGTACAGAATTTATTGTTTTCCTTGCTACTAATTCTCTAGTAAATATCAGGTGTGTTTTCTGTTTTTGATGTTGTTGTTATGATCTTGAAATCTTCACCTATCATTCTCTGAAAGGCAAACAATAGTGATAAAGTTCATGCAATATGGTTCCAAATTAAAACAGGAGAGAATATTTGAATCACATTTATATTAAAATCAGCATATTTTGATAAAATTTATATATTTTATTTGCTAAATCTGTCAGTCATAGGTTATTGAAACACTCTAGTTTGCTTGTTATAGTGAACTGAAATTTTAGTACACATGAATATTTATCTATAAACACAGTCTCCATTGCAATGATGAGGTAATGTTAAATCTAAAGTATTGTAGAGAAGCACGACTTCTTTCCAATGATAGATTTAAAATGCTAACTAATTCAAGTTTTCTGTGATAAATAGACATTGATATTTAATGAGAAAAATGTTATTTTATTAAAATAAATGGATTTCCATTTTAAATAACTAATTGAATATTTCTGTATAAATACAGGAATTCTAATTGTTTGGAGAATAAGGTTTATTTCCATCAAGACGGAAGGATCACAAAAATTTTTCCAAGCTGAGAGTAATTGTATTACTCCTATTAAAAATGTGTTAATTTGGCTCATTTATATTTGTTTGTGATATGAAATGCATTGAGTGATGCTTTATTAAAATATTTAATGTCTGAAAAAATTAAAGATATGCACAGCTTACAATCCTATCACAAGAAACATTCACAAGGGCTTCTCAAAAGATATTTTCTTTCTTTTTGATAAAAATAGAAATCTCTCCATTTTTTGGTTTTATAAACCAAATCAGTGAAAAAAACACAAAATATTTTTAAAAACCCTTAAATTCTTTAGGTGTATTGTGTTGTTTTAATATGTTAACGTGAGATTATTCTTTAATAATCTCACATTATTTTTAATAATCTCACATTATTAAAGAATTATTAAAGATTATTAAAGAATTATAAAGAAAGAAGTGGTGAAGGGAACTAGCAATATTCACTTATGACCCAAAACAACCAATTCATTAAGTTTAATGAACCTATCAATTTAATGAGTTGGACAGTGAAAAAATAGGTCTAATTTGTTATTTGACTAACAGGCAAAATAATCCAACTATGTTTTACATATAGTTTGGTTGCAAAATTTGCTTGATTTCAAAACTTTATAGGCAAGCCAAATAAATTTCTTCAACCATGTACATCTTGTGCTGAGAATTTAACTCACCAGAACCTTGGGTTCAATCACTAGTACTGTATCACACACACACAAAAATCTTTTGCTTAGAATTGATACTGTTTTCAGCCAAAAACAATGACACATACATGTAGGTTTCTTCACTCTGGCCAGAAAATTTGCCCAGGTTCTTGTTTATATCCATACATGAGTATTATATTCTAGTGTTTTTAGTGTCTTGTGACATTGTTTGAATTCATAGCCATTTTCTGTGAGCCATAATGAGAGAAAAGGTGATTTTTCAATATGAACAAATTCTTCTAAATAAAGAAGAAAAAAGAATTCAACATCTCAGAGGATGTTTTTATGCAAATATGGCTCACAGAAGATTTAGGAATTCCAAATAAATAAAAGCAACCTAGCTAATTAAAACTACTAAAGTGATGCTTAGGAAGATGCATGGCTGGTTTAACACCTATCTGTAAGTGTAACTTTTCTGTCCATTTAGCAGACCATGTTTGCAATCCTACCTAATTCATAAAGAGATTTTAAACATTTTTAATTAAATATTTTGATAAACACATACTACTTATCATATATTACTAATCATTTTATTTATCACACAATATTTTTGGTGAAGCTATATAGATCATTAATTTTAATGAAATCTTTCAATATATAACTTTTGCATAATATGTATAATAAAATGGGAAATATACATAAAACAATTTTTCTGTATGCTGAGGTAAGATAATTTTCCCCAAGAAAGCAATTGTGTGATTGAGGTACAAGTGGATAAGTATTTAACACACACATACTCATGTGCACACAGTTTTGCTTGAAGTAATAGAGACAAAGTATGATTAATAATAGTTATTAGCAAATATTTTCTCAAAAATATAGTTAATAATAAAGTTACATAAACAAAAATGGTGATAATATTTGTTTTGTGATAAAATTTTATTTTTCACACAAATAATAGTATTTCAGAAAAATCAAGTCTGCTACCATGAAGCTGATGTCTTCTCAACAATTAAAATTTTTCTAATGACTTGAGTAGTACTGTGAAGGATTTATCTTTTGATTTCTATGTCATGACACATATTACATCTCTATTTAGAGATGTATAGATCTCAGTAAACAAATATTTTCCATATGTCAAATTCATTAAAATTGTTTCATATTACACATTTATTTATTTATTTTAAAAAGCAAAACAGAAAGGAAAGAAACAATACAGAACTTTTTAAAAATATGAAATTAATACTAGATAATATATTGCATACTGTTATCTTAGAAGTAGTTGTTCAGGGTACAAGATTCAGGCATGAAAAAAATGATGAAGCAATGAAAGCACAAACTGTTCTTTTTGATGAAGCAACAGAGATTAGTAGTATAGTATTCTGTCTTTTACACACACACATATGTATGCATTTCATTTAAAGCACTCATAGTGTTTTGGTGTAGCATGGAAGAGGAATATATTCCATTGTCTGAAAATATTGTGAAAATATTTCTACCAAATTCTTTATTTGTGAAGCTGCATTTTCCTTACATATTTCAATTAAAACAATATATTCAACAAACAATACAGAAACAAAAATTAAAATTTAGCTATGTGTATGCAAAAGATGATATGAACCCTCTACCAATATTTGGTAGGGATAGTGGGACTAATAATGCCACTCAAGATTCAAAATGGTTTGTAAAATTTCATAATTTATATAATGAAGTCATTTTGGAAGAGCAGGGAAGGTTCATAAACAGAATTGACAACAGCTTGAGAGAGCAAGCAAGATGAATGTCCTTTTCTTTATTTTGCTTAGAGCATTGTGATGTACCAAGGATTGTATGCTTTTGAATTTTCACCAGTGTCAAAAAAGTGAATATCCATCCTTTGTAATCACGTTTCCCAGGGTTGAGGAAGAGGAAAAGAAAGAAATGATGCTTGAAAACTGTCAGCTACCAAATATTAAAAATAGAACTAAAGAGTTTCTGTCATGGCTGACTAGAAGCAGCTGTGCTTGAGGGAAGGTCAAAAAAATGTGCAAAGGGAAACAGGTACTCAGAAACAGTGGAATCAGTGAAAACCAGATATAATACAGGAAGGTAACCACATAGAAACCCACCCAAATGAATGTACTCACAGAGAGGTTCAGAAAGGTAAATTGGACTGTACCTGGATTGTGGTGCCCTTATACTCTAGGTCCTGCAAACATGTTAACTAGAGAAGGGATCTAATGACCTGAAGATGCAAGCCAGCACCACAATGTTGACCAAGCTATGGGAATCGGTTCTTACATTTCTACCCTTCTCACCAGGGAAAGGAGCCCAACCCATCAAATATTTGCAGATCACGTCACCAGAGAAAGTAAAAGGCAGTGAGCAGTTATTAAGAGCCCTGAGAAAGCCACATCTCAAGGAATTAATGGAGCAGGCCATAGATTAAAAAAATTCTGGGGAAGAAAGTAGTGGATTGGCCTCAAAAGCACTTGCTCATTATTTTCCCAAACTCAGGGCTTCTCATACCCTCAGGATATCATGAGCACTGCTCACCACTCACTGTTCAACATCCTGTCAGGAACCACATATTCCAAGCCTACTCCAGCCAGAAACTGCTGAGTGCTATAAATTCTAGGGCACAACAAACTGTAGGGACTGGACAGGGATTTTTTTGTGGAGAGTGGAAAGTGAGACTCTAGGACAAACAGCCAGAGTGTAGAAACATAGAAGAGGACCTTACAGAAAAAGAATACAGAAACAGCTGTAGGGATTATTATGCAAAAAAGAAGAAACCAAGAATGACCTTACAGAAAATAGTAAAGGACTAGGTACTAGCCAAGTCGCACTGCACTGTCCCTTTCTGGTTAACTAAAGGTGTCAGCTCACAAGACAAAGGCAGAAAGCTTGAGCTAGCCACACTCAAAGTACTAAAACCAAAATTAAGCAGAACACTGCCTACTGCAGAGGAGTGGGCTCAGTGGTTCATCTGGATGCCAAAGCTCCTTCACTGACAGGCAGGCAGTGGAAAAATCATAGGAGAAGACTGACTGCGGGACTTGCAGAAGCTGTTTGGATACTGAAAAAGGTGAAGAGCAAAAACAACTGGTAAATACAGTGATCTGGTGAATACAGGTACCTGTAAGCACAAAAATGAGAATTAAAAGTAAGTAGTATTTGAACATAAATATTAACCTTCATGGGCAAGGCAGGATAACCCTTATCAAAACTGTGCATAAAGATTTCAAACAAAAACTAACTATAAGCATATTACTGAATTTTGAGCTTGTCACAGCTTCACTAAATCTACCACTACACTCCTTTCTCTCCTAATCCCTTCTCCTATTCCTACAAGTATTCTCTCTTTTCAGCAGTTGTCTATTCAGTTATGAAAATAATGAAAACCAAAGTAGACAAAATCTTTTTCCTTCATTTTAATCCCTTTTTTCTCCACCTTTTTCTTATGCTTTTCGCCTCCTTCTTCTATCTCTACTCATCATATGCCAGCATATCTGACATGGCAGTAAGTCACAGTCTCTATGTGATATCAAAGAAAAGGTAAAAATGTTAAAATAAGTTTTAATATTCATGATTGAAACGTATTTCAATTTATTGATGGTAAAATAGCTAAGGATTTTGTCATTTCAATATAGTAACAAAATCTTTTCCTATTAAGCTCAGTAGGATGAAGAGGTATGGAAATACCAAAATACAACAGTAGTGAAGATTACATTAATGAGAAGCAGACACTAACTAAAGAAATCTTCATACTAGCAACAGTTTTTCCATGCTAATTTATCATCAACATTCAACACGTACACACACACACACACACACACACACACTCACATATGAAATTTGAGACAAGATACCTTTTAAAATTGTTTTTTTTCTTGGTACCAGGGATCTAATTAACAACCTCACTCTTGCCAGGTGGGTGTTTGTGCCACTGGGCTATGCCCCCACTTCTCAAAATTCTTAACTACCCCAAAGCTGATCCAATGGGCACTATTTAGAGCAGATATCAAAACCAAACAGCTAAAATGCATTGAGATAAAAGAAACAACAACAACAACATATCAATAAGAAGCTTAGAAGTGCCTTCCTTTCAACCACGAGGTCTTGATTTGAATCCCTGGTACAAAAAACAAACAAACAAACAAACAAACAACAAAAAAGAATCTAAGTGAAACCCATGATGATGTAATAAAATGGATAAAGATGAAATTGACCAAGTGAACAGCAAGCTTATAGAGAAAACAAAAAATATGTGAAAAAAATCAATATGATGCAAAATATGAATGACCATTTTAGCAAGGACTTACAGAGTCCATGAAAATATAATAAACAGAAATTCATGATATAAAAATTCTACTCAAGATATAGGCAGTGGAACTGACTACTGTGTGAAGAGAGTCAGAACTAGAAGAGAGGCTTGTCACTGGAGACAATATACTCAGATATAACTTAAAATCAATAATAAATTGTGGAAAATGTATCCAACAGCAATTAGCTGACTCAAAGGAAAATAAGAATAATAGGAGTTAAAGAAAAATAAAAAGACAGGAGAAAAGTAATAAAAAATATATTTACTGAATTACATCACAACATTTGCCATACATAGGGAAGGAATTGAACATACAGGTAAATGAGGCACATAAAAACTTAAATATCTGCAATCCAAAAAGAAAGGTCATACAATCTATCACAAGTACAGAAGTATAAAAGAGGACATAATTTTAAGAACTGCTATAGAAGAGACCCAATTCCTTACTAAGGAAAATTCAGTATAATTAAAACATATTTCTCAATGCAAATGTTAATATTCAGGACGTCTTTGAAGAAAGCCTTCAAGAACAAAACAAATAAACAAAAAAACTCAAAACAACATCCTTTAACTAAACTAAAGTGCATCTATCTTAATAAACTATTTTTCGAGTCAAAAGAAGAAATAAAGACTTTCCATAAAAAATGACAATCATAAATATTTTACCACCATCAAACCAGGAGTACAATAAGTACTGAAATAAATCTAGACAGACATGAGATCAAAAATATCAAACAAACTAAAGGAATGATGGAGTCAAGTAGATTGGTCAATTAATCTAAAGGGCATAGTTTCGGTAATGCGAGAAATACAAAATGTAAATAATTTAAAGAGTATTATAAAGAAATATGTTAAGGAACACAGAGATAGTTTATCTATAGATGAGACGGGATCTGTGGAAAGAAAGAATAGGGAAGTCACACTGTGAAGGAGGAATAAAAATGAGCAGGACACAATATATATGTGTATCAAACCACCAAATTGAATATGATCATTATCTATAGATAAAATGTACTGCTAATAAAATAGAATAATACTTTTGAGTGAAACACATGTAGCTCATTAATATTGAGATGATTGAAAGAAATACTACTGTCACTAAATTTTGTTTAGAAAACTGCAGATTTTTAACAGATGTCTTTTATTCAAGTTATCGTGCAGTTTATCATCTTTGCTTCAAATGATGTTTAAATATTATTTTTCAGTAACTTATTTAAATTTTAAAATATACTACTGAAACAGCATTTGCTTAGCAAAGTATTCCAGTAAAACTATAAAAATAATAGATACCATGATAAAAAGTAGGACAAGAACTTCAAGTGTCTTTTGAACATACATACAATAATATTTAATTAAACAAAAATCACATCCAACTTACCATTTAAAAGATGATTCACTATGCAGTAGGAATTATTCTAGTAACACAAATGTTATTTTACATACACAAAATTATAGATGTGATGCATCACATTTGTAGAATGAACGACAACATACGTGATCAACCCAATTGTTGCAGAAAATGATCTGGTTATTACAAATTGTGCAGCTATAAACATGGATGCACATATATCATGGTAGTATGATGTTTTCAATTCTGCAAAAATACACAGAAGGGGACTAGCTGGGTTGAATGGAACCTATAATCCTAGATTTTTGAGAAATCTCAACATCAATTGACCAGTCTACACTCCGAACAACAATGGAGAAGTATTCCTTTTTCCCAACAGCCTTGCCACCTTTTGTTGTTGGTTGATTTCTTGCTGACAACCATTCATCCTGTAGGGAGGTGGAATCTTTGTATTGTTTCAATTTGCATTTATTGAATAACCAAAAATGTTGCATTTTTTAATATATTTATTTGCCATTTTTATTTCTTCATTTGAGAAGTATGAATATCTCAGATACCTGTTTTGGGAGTTGGTCTCTGAATTTGGGGGAATCTGATTTTTAAAAAAATTATTTATATGTTCTAGATAGGAGTCCTTTGTCTGAGGAAGAGTATGCTAAGATTTTTTCCCAAATAGTGGATTTTCTTTTCCTTCTGTTGGTTATTATTTTTTGACACATAAAACCTTTTTAATAAGATGGGACCTCAGTTGTTGATTCTGTGAATTATTTCCCGAGCAGTTTAGTTTATATTTATAAACTTTTTGCCTACATCTATGATTAAAGATTTTTTCCTCCTTTATCTTCCAGCAGATTTAGTGTTGTTTTGATATTTAGACCTTTGATCTATTGTGACTTTAGTGCCTCGTGATAAACATCGGTCTAATTTTAGTTTTTGGAAGATAGAAAGTCACTTTTCCCTACAAAATTTATTAAAGAGTTTGTCTTTTTTCCAGTGAACATGTTTGGCCCCTTTGTCAAAGATAAGGTGGCAGGAGTGTTTGTATTAGTGATTGTATCATTGATTCCATTGATCTTCAGGTCTATTTTTGTTTTGCAGTACCATGTTGATTTCATAAAAGTAGCTTTGTAGCATAATTTCAAGTCAGGGTTTGTGATGCTTCCAGCCTTGCCTTTGTTGCCTGGGATTGCCTTTGGTATTCTAGGTCTCTTTTGGTTCAAATTAATTTTAGGAATCATTTGGCTAGATCTGTGACATATGTTAATGGTATTTTGATTTGAATTGCAGTACATGTCTGTAACAATTTTGGAAGACTTGGTATTTTCACAATTTTTGTTGTTCCTATACATGAACACATGATATCTTTCCATTTTCTGAAATTCTCTTTGAATTCTTTTTTCAGAGTACTCTGATTTTCAAAGCATGGGTCTTTTACTTCCTTTGTTAAATAGATTTCTAAGGATTTCATTTTTGGGGTGTTAGTGTGAAGGGTATTGTTTTGTTTATTTCTCTGTCAGTGAGTTTGTTCTTTGTGTACAGGAATGTTACTGAGTTTTGAGTGTTGATTTTGTATCTAGCTACATTACCGAATTTGATTATTAGATCTAGAATTCTTTCTGTGGGATGTTTGGGAGTTTTCTATGTAGAGTATCATGTCATCTGCAGTAATGATAGCTTAACTTCTTTCTTATCCTTATTCCCTTTATTTCTTTGTATTTGTTTACTTTGGATAATGTTTCCAGAACTGTATTGAATGGAGCGGTTATAGTGGGCATCCTTGCCTTGTTCCTGATTTTAGAGTGAAAGTTTTCAGTTTTTGTCAATTTAATAACATGTTGTCTGTTGGTTTACCCTATATGGCTTTTATCAGATCGAGGTAAAGAACATATATTCTGATTTTCTGTAGAGTTTATCATGAACGAGTATTAGACATTATCAAAATCTTTTTCACCATTAAGTGACCATATGATTCTAGTCTTTGGCTCTGATGATATGTAATACATTTATTGATTTAGGTATTTTTAACCATCTCTACATTCCTGGGATGAATCCAATTTGATCGTGGTACACAATCTTCTTGATGATTTGCTGCATTCTATTTGCCAGTATTTAATTGAGGATTTTTGCATCTATGTTCATTAGGGAGATTAGCCTGCTGTCTTCTTTTTAGATAGGTCTTTCTCTGGTTTTGGTACCTGAATTATACTTGCTTCCAAGGATGAATTCAGGAGACTTGCTTCTTGTCTAATTCAGTTAAATAGTTTGAGGAGTGTTGACATTGTATCTTCTCTAAATTTCTTGTAGAATTCAGCTGTGAATCCATCAGGTCCTGGACTTTTCTTCATTAGTAAGGTTCTAATTACACTTCCAATTTCATTAATTGAAATTGGTTTGTTCAGAATATTCACAACTTCCTGATTCAGATTTGATCATTCATGCATTTCTAGGAATCAATCCATTTCTTCTTTATCAAACCTTTAAGAGTAAAGGTTTCTGAAGTAGATTTTATGATCTTGTGGACTTCCAGTGTCTCTATGATTTCACCATTTTCCTTTCTTATTGCATGAAATTTAGTTTTTTCTTTCCTTTTTTGGTGAAGATGTCTAGGGTTTTATCAATTTTATTTATTCTTTCAAAGAACCAACTGTTCAACTCCTTAATTTTTTGTATTGTTTTCTTAGTCTCAGTTCTATTAATTTCTGCTGTGATCTTGATAATTTACTCTCTTCCTTGGACTTTGATCTTGACTTTCGCTTATTTTTCTAGATATTTGATGTATAGTTTCGGGTTATTTATTTGTGTTCATTCTGGTTTCCTGATATCAGAATTTACTGCAATCAATTTTCTTCTGAGAACTGCTTTCATTGTGTCCCACATATTCTGGTAAGTTGTATTTGCATTTTCATTTACTTGTAGATATTGTTTAATTTCTTCTTATTTTCCTTGGTAACTCTTTGATTGTTCAGGATGGTGTTATCTAAATTCCATGTGTTATGGAGTTTTGGGGGTTTCTTTTTTTTATTAATTTCCAGCTTCATGGCACCGTAATCAGATTGCATGCATGGTATAATTTTGATTATTTACAATTACTTAAGCATGTTCTATAGTCTATTTTATAAAATGTTACATGTGCAGCTGAGAAAAATGTGTATTCTGATGTTGTTGGGAGGAATTCTCTGTATACATCTCCTAAATCCATTTGCTCACAAGTTTGATTCAGTTCAATTATTTCTTTGCAGATTTTTTGTCTAATTGATTTGTTTCTTTGTGTCAGTGGGATTAAAGTCTCCTATTATAATTGTGTTAACACTTATATGATTTTGCATGTTCATTAATATTTGTATTATATAGCAGGTTTCTCTTGTGTTTGATGCATATATTATCTAAGACTGTTATCTCTTTCTCTTGTAATTTCCTCCTAAACAGTATGTTGTGACTTTATCTCTTTTGATTATTCTTGGTTTGAAGTTTACATTGTCTGCAGACAGTATAGCTACCCCGATTTTTTCTGCATTTCTGTTGCGTGAAGTATTGTTTTCTATCTTTTGACTCTCAGTCTATGAATTTCCTTTTGGGTTAGGTGTGTTTTTTGTACGTGGCACATTATTTGATTTTGTTTCTTAATCCATTCCACCAGTATTTTTCTTTTAATTGGTGAATTGAGGCCACTCAGGTTAAAGGATATAACTGATATTTATTTGCTTATTTTTGTCATGTTGTCTTTCTGCAGTTGTTTCTTTACCTTTTCCTTCTTTTTAATTGTTTGCCTTGCTTGGTGGTTTTCTTGTGTTGTTTTTAAAGTTGTAGTTACTTTTATATCTATCTAGAATATTTTTCAGTACTTTTTGTAGGGTTGATTTTGTGGTCATGTAATTCCTCAGTTGTTCTTTGTTGTGCAAGTGTCATTTCTCCATCTATTTTAAAGGATACTTTTGCAGGGCACATCAATTTGTGTTGGAAATTGTTTTCTTTTAGGATTTGGAATATTTCACTCTGTGCTCTTCTTGATAGTGTTGAGAAGACCACTGTGATTGTGCTAGGCTTTCCTTTATAGGTGATTTGTTTCTTTCTCCAGCAGCTTTTAAAATTCATTATTTATGCAGAATTTCTGAGATGTTGATTATTATGTGTCTGGGTGTATGTTTATTTTTGTGTTTGCTAATTGTAGTCATATATGCTTCACTTTTCTGAATGTCAGTTTCTTTTTCCATGTTCAGGAAAGTTCCTGCTATTACTTTTGTAAATAATCTTTTTATATCATTTGTGTTGTCACCTTTTTTGTTTACTTGTGTCAATCTCATACTGTTTTGCTTTGCATCATCTTGCAACTGTCGAATTATTTCCTAGAACATTGTTATCTTTAAAAAATCTTACCTTTCCTGTTCACTAGTTTCAATCTCATCTTCCAACCTGAAAGTCTATCTTCACATTCATTTAAGTGGTTTTGCCGGCTTTCAATGGGATTTTAGGTTTCTGGTATGTCTCTTTAAATATGTTTCATACATTCTAGAACTTTCCTATATTGTTCATTCAAGATTTCCATCATTTTCCGGTGCTCCTATCTTTTTTAACTATGTCTTCTTTAGATTTGTTCACGAGTTCTTTCATTACATTTATCATTTCTTCTTTTACCTGGAAGATTATTTCCAATCTGATTTCCTTTACAATTGCAAGGAGTTGTTTCTTTACTTCAGTTGCTATCATTTCAGAAATTTCAGATATATGAATTACACTTTCTTCTATGTCCCTCTTTCCTGGGGTCTCTGGGGAGGGCCTAATAGGGCCTTGCATGGCACACTGATGCTCTGAGGCTGGATGTGTTCACTGGCAGGGCTTCATCAGGTACCTCATCACAGTGATATTCCCTGAATGGATGGCACATGCTGGGTGGAGCTTTAGCAGACCCCATGCAACAGTGAACTGACACTTCCCAGCTGGTTAATATCACTGAGCAGGGACTTACAGAGCCCCATGTGGTGTACTGTTGTTCTAAGGCTGGGTGAGGTCACCACAGGTAAGACCTTATCTCTTCATATTATAAAATTAGCTATAACATAGTAAAGTTTGGGATCATGCAGGTAGATTGTAGAAGATAATATAAAGATTTTAATTTTATTGTTTTCTACAACCCGATCATAGTATGTCATTCAATTTATTTTTTACTTTTTTTTAAGAGCAGAATATATTTATTGGGAGAAAGAAAGCTTCTGTCTGAAGAGAGACAGAAGGGGTCCCCAGTGGGTTGCCCTATTTTTGACTTCTTAAATGTATTTGCTCATTGCTTTGTAGTCTGTTGTAACTTTTCTCATTAAACATTTTCTAAGTTGACTGTTCTTTTATGATATTATCAAACATCATAAATATTCGGTTTCTCTTTTTTTGCTAAATCATTATTGGCATGAATAAGTTCAACCGATTTTCTATATGTTGATTTTTTAACACAAAGTTTCACTAAATTTTTTATTAGATCTACCCTTTGTTATGGACTGTTTAGTGTTTTCTACATAATCATACTACAACAATTGTTCTTTTATTTAACTTGTTTAATTTATCTCACTCAAAGATTTAGCACTAAGGGGAACAGAAGTAGTGAACTAAACATCCTTATGTCATACTAACATTATATTAAATGAAAGACTTTCAGTTTTTTTAACATTCTGATGTTATCTGTGGGTATCTCTTAAATGATCTTAATTATGTTGAAGAAATCTGTAACTTATTAGGAGTTTTTAAACATGAAAAAACGTTAATTTTTCTGCATCTATTGACATGGCCATGTGTTTTCACTATTGATTCTGTTAATATAGTGTATGATTTTTTTATTTTAGGCTTATACTTCAAAGCAATGTAATTATCACTTTGTATCAATATCTTTATAGCCATTTTCATTGCTCCATTCTACACAATAAAGAAAATAGGAAAATAAAGTGTTCACTTATGGATAAATGGATAGAGAAGTTGTGATATGTATATGTAATATAATATTATGAAGTACTAATCAAGGAGATTCTGCCTTTGAACAATAAAATTGAGTGAAGAGGACATTATGATAAGTGAAATAAGTCAGACAGAGCAATAAAAATGCGGCTTCCTTTTACTTACATGTAAAATGTTAAGTAAAAATTAACATATAGAAACAGAGTGTAGTTATGATATATGGATTTGGGGTATAGGTGGATGCTGTAAAAAGAGTTCAAAGTTGTTATGTAGAATATGTCCAAACTTTGCATGCACAACATGAAGACTATAGTTAATAATGATATATTGGAGACTGAATGCTTGGTATTAGAGTATAATTAAAGTCAGTGGAGGAAAATATTTTAGACCTTTCAATAATACAACCAGGCTATTGCAATACATATGGAATAGGTTCACCAACACTGGTTTAGGTGTATTTTA
The DNA here is from genome assembly GCA_004027295.1 of Dolichotis patagonum. Taxonomy (NCBI): domain Eukaryota; kingdom Metazoa; phylum Chordata; class Mammalia; order Rodentia; family Caviidae; genus Dolichotis; species Dolichotis patagonum. Next base: position 26,385 of record PVJX010014928.1, read on the forward strand.
TTTTATTTTATTGATTTTTTTTTGAACTGGAGATCAAACTCTTGACCTCAAGCTTGCTAGGCAGGCATTTGTCCTTGTGAGATAAATCTCTGGCCCTTATTTTCTTGTATTGCTACAAGTTTGTAATTTCTACAGTTTGCAATCATCTAGAGGAGTGTTTACATGTATATATTAAAGGGTTTTTTTTAAAAATCCACTTTCTCTTCACTCTCCTTCCCCTCTTCCTCTGTTTCAACAATCACCTTTTTCATACCTCTTGGTGCTTTTTGGTTTAGCACATATTATGGTTTATACTGTTTGTACTGATTGGTATAATTAGGTTCCTATGCATGAAATATCTTAATTCCTGTAATTTACCCTTACCTTCCCTGTTGCTGCTCTTCTTGTTCCCTTTGATAATTTCCCTATTGAATGAAATTTCCCCCCTTATCCATTTCTATGCATGTTTTATTATTTTTTTGTTTGTACATTTCTTCACTCAAATGAGGAATGCCATATGGTATTCACGCTTGCATGTCCGATTTATTTCATTCAATTTTTTTTTCTTGGTGCATACATTTTCCTACAAATGCCATAAAATTGTCTTTCTTTATAGCTGGGTAATATTCCATTATGTATTGATACCACATTTTGTTTATCAGTCATGTATTGATGAGTATATAGCTTGTTTCCAGGATTTAGTATTATGAATTGTGTTGCTATAAGCATTGATACGCAAGTATCACTGTAATATGGTGAATTAAGCTCTCTGGGAAAGATACTTAATAGTGGGATAGCAGGGTCATGTACAAAATCTCTAATTTCAGTTCTTTGAGAAATGTATGTACTGGTTCCTGTAACAGTTTACTACTTTGCATTCCCACTAATAATGTGAAAGATTTCATCTTTCCTCATAGCTATGAATTCTTTTTATTTTTTTTAATTCTTGATTACTGTTATTCTTTCTAGATTAAGATGAAATCTTAGCATTTAGTTTGCATTTCTCCAATGGCTAGAAATGTTGAACATTTTTCCATGTTATTGTTGATTATTTGTATCTTTTCCTCTAGGAAGTTTCTGTTCATTTCTATAGGCCATTTCTTCAGTGGATTATTAATTTTAGATGGTTTCATAGTTTATTAGCTCTGTGTATATTCTAGAAATTATTCCTCTTTCTGAGAAGTAGTTGGCAAAATTTTTCTCACTCTGTTGTCTCTGTGCATTTACAGATTGAATCTATTACTGTAAATTTTTCTGTGTGCTATAATCATATTTGTTGATTCCTTCTGTTATTTCCTGTGTGTTTGAGGTACTGTTTAGAAAATTTTTTCTTACACCTATGTCTTCAGATGTTTTACCAACTTTGTCTTTCAAAATGTTTAATATTTTGTTTTAGTGTTTAGATCCTTGATCAATTTTTATTTTAATTTATTCTATTGTGAGAGATAAAGGTCCAGTTTTCTTCTTCTACAAGATAACCAGTTTTTCCAACACCACTTGAATAGGCTACATTTTTTTTCCTATCTATGCTTTTGAACCTTTTGTCAAAGATCAAATAGATGAATATGTCTGGAGAAGTTTCTGAAATCACAATTCTGTTCCATTGACTCATGTTTCTTTTTTTATTCCAACATCATGTGCTTTTTATCACTATTGCTTTGTACTATAACTTGAATTTTGGTATTGTTAAGTCACCTTCTTTGCTCTCATTGCCCAAAATTGCTTTTGTTATTTGGGGTCTGTTCTGGTTCCATATGAATTTTTGTATTGTTTTCTCTAGGTTTACAAAATATGCTGTTGTTATTTTAACTAAGGTTGCTTTGAATCTTTATAGCTATTTTGGAAGTAGGGCCATTTTGACAATATTTTTTCTTCCTACATTGGAGCTGGGAACAGCTATCCATTTTCTTATATCCTATTCAATCTCCTTCTGCAGAGTACTAAAGTTTTCTTTCTGGAAGTATTTTCCTTCTTTAGATATATTAGTTCCTAAGTCTTTCATTTTTCTTCAAGCTACTGTTAATGGTATTATTTTCATAATTTCCTTCTCATTGCATTCTTCGTTGATATACACAAATGTCAGTGGTTTTTATGTATTGAACTGTATCCAGCTACCTTGCTGAAATGATTTATTACTTCTAAGAGTTTTCTGGTAGAGTTCTTTGGGTTTTCTATGTAGAAAACTATTTCATCTGCAAAAAAATGAAAACCTGAGTTCTTACTTTCCTAAATATATCACTTTTATTTCTTTCCCTTTCCTATGTTCTCTGGCTAATGTTTTCAAGCACTATGTAAAATAGCTGAAGTGATAACAGGTATTCTTATCTTATTCTTGATTTAGGGGGAATGTTTCTTCCCCATTTAATATGATGCTGGATATTAGTTTGTCACTCAAAACCTTTATCATATTCAAGTATGGTGCTTCTATAACTTTTTTCTTCAGAGATTTTAGCAAGGAGTGTGTTGGGTTTTGCTGAATGCCTTTTCTGCACTCATTGATATGATTATATAGTATTTGACCCTGCTTTTGTTCATATAATGTATTTATTGACTTATGTCTGTTGAACTATTGTTTCATCTCTGTAGTGAAACCTACTTGATCACAGTGTATCAACCTTTTTGATACTATGCTGTATTCTATTTGCTAATATCTTGTTGAGAATTTTTGTACCTCAGATCATCAATGAGTTTGGCCTATAATTGTCTCTTATATTTAGGTTTCTCATTATCTAGTTTTTAGATCAGTGTGATACTGACTTTCATAAATGAATTTCTTTAAAGGTGTAAGATGTATGCAATCTGAAGAGAAACCAGAGAATACTAAATGTATTTGCAAGTCATCTATCCCTTTCAATTTCTTTGACAAGGCATAGGAGTATTGGTGCTATAGCATAGTTGAAGATTTTCTAGAATTCAGATATGAATACAAAAGTTCCTGGGCATTTTGTAGTTTGTAGATTCTTTATTACTGATTCAATTTCATTGCTTGTAATTGTATTGTTAATTATATTTATGTATATTTGGGTTAGTTTTTGCAGTTCATATATATCTAGGAAACTATTTCTTTAAAATTTGCCAATTTTTTGGAATATAATTTGGTAGTTACTATCTTCTGTATTTTGACAGGGCCTGTTGTGATTTCAACTTTGTCATTTCTATTTGCTTTTATGAGAATCATCTCCGTCTCTCTCTCTCTCTCTCTCTCTCTCTCTCTCTCTCTCTAAGTCTTTCTAAGGATTCATTTATGTCATCTTTTAAAAACAACTCTTCCCTCCCTTGATTAGTTTTAAAGATTTCTGATCCCAATCTTATTAAATTCTTCTCTCATCTTTATAATTTTTCATCTATATTTTAATTTTGGAATGGTTTACACATAGTTAATACTGTGTCACAGTTCAAGACCTCTTACTTTATCTAGAACTGATGGTGTCTGGCAGGCTCCATCAGGTGTTCAGTTGTGTGATATTCAGTATATACTCATGAAAAACAGAGGCTGTGAAAATAATCACATAAAAGATTTAAATGGAACACTATTCATAATTTACACAGAACTAGAATGAATGCCTGGAACACCAGACCAACTGGAAAACTACAAAACTCATATGACTTTGGAAGAATGTTTAGAAAAGCCTTTATGCAATAAGAAAAGAAAATTAGCACAAAATTAAATCTATGATTTGTCTAACCTAAAAATACTTCAAAAGTTTTAAACTGTTTCTCAGTACCTTAATTAAAATAAAAACACAAAATTGAAAACGAATTTTTATAGAAAACCCCACAGTATATGCTGAAGTGCAATTTATATTTCTAGAAACTGTATGAAGATGTTCTTTCTTCCATACCCTCTTTAATAATTGCAGTTTGACTTTTGGCACAGGCCACTGTAATACTTTATTGAATAAAAGTGGTGATAATGGACATTCTTGTCTTGTTCCTGATTTTAGAGTGAAAGCTTTCAGTTTTTGTGAATTTAATAAGATATTAGCTGTTGGTTTTCATAGATTGCTTTTATCAGATTGAGGCAAAGACTGTATATTCTGTTTTTCTATAGCATTTTTATCATGAATGAGTGTTAAATATTAACAAAAGCTTTTTCAGTATCTATTAAGTGATCATGTGATTCTTATCTTTGGCTCTGATTATATGGTGTATTATGTTTATTGATTTACGTATTTTGAACCATCTCTGCATTCCTGGGATGAATCCAATTTGATCATGTATACAATTTTCTTGATTTCCCATTGAATTATTTCCTGATTCCTTGCTTCTTTAAAAGATCTTTCCTTTCCTTTCACTAGTTGCAATCTTGTCTTTGAGTCTGAAAGCTTATCTTCATTTTCATTGGGATGGGTTTGCCACCTTTTCATGGAATTTTTGATTTCCTGGATATCTCTTAGGATCTGTTTCATGCATTATATTTCTTACATAGTTCACTCAAGGTATCCATATTTTTGCTGTGCTCCTCAATTTTTTAACTATGTGTTCATTAGATGTGATCAGCCTTCCTTTTATTAAATTTATCATTTCTTTTTTTTACCTGAGAGATTATTTCTGATATGAGTTCCTTTACAGTTTTACTGAGTTGTTTCTTTACTTCAGTTCCTATCATTTCAGATGCTTCAGGTATGTGGCTTCCATTTTCTTCTATGTCCATATGTTCTAGGTTAGTTTGGGTTGAGCTGGAGATTTGAGATTTCATTTTGCCCTTTTGTTTTCTCATTTTCCTTTATTCCACTGGAGAATCTGAATTCAAGGTCTCAGTTTTTTCCTGTGTTGAGCATATCTCTCCATATGGCAGGGTGCTCCCCCAGTTGAGTGAGGTCATTAGTCAGGCCTTACCGAGCCCTTAGTGGTACTCAAAGTCTCCTCAAATGTGAAGAGTATGCTGGGCAGGCCTTCAGCACACTTGAAGTGGTACTGTGAAGCTTTCCGAGTACTTGGGGTTGCTGGGCAGGACTCTACAAGGTTCTGAGTGGTGCACAAGGTCTGAACAGCTAGATGCAGTATTTTATGCAGGCCTTCAGCTCATGCCACATGGCACTCCAAAGATCCACAGCTGCTTGGAGTTTCTGGGCAGGGTCTTCCCAGGTTCCAAGTGAGGTCATGATGTTGCATGGCTGAATGGAATTTTCTGTGTGCGCCTTTTCCTTGTGCCACCGAGTTCAGGTGATTCTCTGGCCACTTGGGATCACTGAGCTAGGCCCAACTAGTCCCTGAGTCTTCTAGCTGAACTTCCACAGGTGGTTGGGAGTTCTGAGTGGGACCCTACCAGGTTCCAAGAGAGGTATAAGGTTCCAGGGCTGGCTCAGATTTTTCTGTGTATGCATTTGGCTTGTGCTATCAAGCTCAGGCATTTTCCTGGGCATTAGGGGTCTCTGGATGGGGCCCAATCAGGCCATGAGGAACCTACCCAAAGATCCACAACTGCTAGGAATCCTGTGTGGTGCCCAAGCAGACCCTGAAGGTCCACTGCTGATAAGGCATGCTGGACAGTGGTCACCAAATTTATTTGCTGTTCAAAAGCTGCTCCATTGGGATTTTTCTGTGCCTTCTATGCAAACAGTCAGGTCATCCATGCAAAATGATAGTTTGACTTCTTTGTTCCCTGCTTGCAGTTTTTCTCATAAGATTCATGTTCTTAGCTTCTCCAAGTTTCCAGTGTCTCCATTGCCCTTTTGAATTTACACTCACAGCTTCATACACTGTCCCCAAGGGCATACTACTTGACATCCCAAATGTTCTGAAACCTGAGTGGAAGCCTTCTTGACCCCACAACTCTTCCATTCTGCATGAACCCAAAAACAGCACCACATGGAGGTTACTTAGATCTGCTTTCAGCTGGAGCAGTAACCAGGCTTGCCTTTTTCTTGACTGTAGGGGTCAAGTGCCTGGATCATTGGGCACTCTGAGTCCAATTATGGGGGAAAAATTCTCTAGATAATTACTATTCTGGAATGTGTTACTCTGCAGCTTTATTCTCAAAGAAATGTTTTAATTTTTGCAAATTTGAGACTGCACATGGTGTAGTCATGTTACTTCTTGTGATGCTCTTAGGCCATCTTTCTAATCTCTTGTTGCTTCTCAAAAATAAAGTTCTCTTCTGTTCTATCTTTGTAGTTCATGATTTATTGGATCTCTTGCTGAGACAGTGTACCTGACACCCAAAGTTAAAGGAGGAAAGGAATTTTTAGCTCACAGTTTGAACAGATTTCAGTAGGTAATCTATCAGCTCCAAGACTGTGTGGCACATGGCAATGGTGCAAATATTCCAGGCTTCCTGGTAACAGAAGACAACAACAGCAACAACAAAAAGTAATGAGAGAGTAGAGACCATGAGACAAGCTTCTTTTTGTGATTTATATTGAACACAGTCTATGGGGATTACAGCACTACCAATCCAATCAGTGGACTGATCTAACAATCACACACCCTTAATCACAGCACACTTAGTTACAGTACAAATCAATAACACTCTAGTTTCATCAAACTCCATAAAACCTATATGACTACATAAGTGTTCAGGGGTACATCTAGATATAAACCATATCAGGCCAAATGGAAGGCATTAGAGTTGCCTTTGCCAATACAAAAGTAAGCAAAAAACAACATTACATCCCTTAAGGGACTGGAGAAGTTAGTGCCACTATCTTGGAATTGTAAGATGTAGGTGTGGTTCTAATCACATCTCCATTTCTTCCTCCAATTTTACTTGTGCAGAAGATGGATGGGGCATTGAGTATCTTAGTAGATACTAAAAACTGAATCAAGTCATGACTCCAATTGAGTTGCTGTACCAATTTCTGTGACTCCAATTGTAGCTAGGATTTCCTTACTTTATCAGATTAAAGCATCTCCTGGTAGGTACTTGTCATGCAGTTATTAAATGTCTTCTTCTACATGCTTATCCATAAAACCCATCAGAAACAATTTTCTATCAACTAGCAAGGCAAGAAATATACATTCACTGTCTAATTTCAGGGATGTATTAACTCTCATGCCCTGTGTTCACAGGAAACTTGATCACCTTTCTCTCCCACAAGGTACCAAAATGGTACATTACATTTAAGATATTATGATGATATCCTGATTGGATCAAGTGAGCATGAGGTCACAATCATGCTGTATTTTTTAGTAAAGCATTTCAGAGTTAGATAATGGGAAATAAATCCAATTAAAATTCAAAGTTCAATTACTTCAGTAAAGTTTCTAGAAGTCCAGTGATGTGGGACATATAGAGATATTCCTTTTAAAATAAACAATAAGTTGTTGCATCTGGCTCTCTCTATAACCAAAATAAAGGCACAAAACCTAATGGGTTTATTTGGAATTTAAAGGCAACATATTTCCCACTTAGGTGTTTTACTCTGATGCATTTACCAAGCAATGTGGAAACTGCTAGATTTGAGTGGCAGCCAAAGCCATAAAAGATTTTGAAAAAGATCCAGTCTGGTAGGTAGATTGCTCTGCCACTGAAGTTGTATGATACAGCAGACCCAGTGGTACTTGAATTGTCAGAGGCAGGTAAGGATGCTGTTTGAAATCTGTGGCTGTCAGTAATATAGGAATTATAGCAGAACTTTTTATTTAGATCAAGGCTTTTCAGGTAAATACTTTGCCTTTTAAAAATATCTCCTGGTCTCCTTCTGGGACAGAGTAGAAACTGAATGGTTGCTAATGGGAGACAATGCAACCTGGATTTCCCATCATGAGCTGGGTATTATCTGATCTACTGAATCAAAATTGGAAGTGCATAGGAAAAGTCCATTGTTAAATGAAAATGGTATGTACATGATGAAGTCAGAGTGAGTCCAGATGGAAAAAAATAATTTACATGAATAAATTGCTCAGATGCCCTGGACTGCTTTTGCTATGTTGCCTTCTGTCCCAAAAAGGCCTCATGGGTTATAACATATAATCAGTTCTCAGAGAAAGAGAAGCCTAGGACCTGGTTAATGGATGATTCTTCACATTATATGGGAATCACCAGCAAGTGGATCACTGCATTACAGCCTTTTGCCATGACATCTCCTTACAAGAGCAGTGAAGCTAATCTTCACAGTGGATAGAACACTGGGCAATGTATCTGGTAGTACACATTGCCTTGAAGGAAAAATGACCAGATATGTAACTGTAAAATGAACACTTTGCTCTTGTCAGTTGTCTGGTCAATAAGAAACTTGTAAAGAACAGGACTGGAAAATTGGAGACAAACATATTTGAGGAAAGGTTATGTGGATAGGCAAGCCTATTTTGGCAAGGGATACAAAAATTGTTGTATCTTGTGTAAATAGTCACCAAAAATTGATCTAAGCAGAAAAGAACTTCAACAATCAAGTGGATAGAGTGGTGCACTCTGAAGCCAACCATCAAGTTCTTTCTTCAGTCAACCTTGTCATACCCCAATAAGCTCAAAAAAAGAGCAAACTTAGTTGCTTTGAGGAGATTATGCATGAGTTCAATAACATGGCCTACCACTCTCCACAGTTGACTTGATACAGCCACTGTTGAATTCCAGTATATCAGAGATAGAAACCAACACATCATTTTCTATATAGCACAGTTTCCTTGGGTAATCAGGATGCAATATCATGGCAGATTGACTGTATTGGACCATTTCAATAATGGAAAAGACAGTGCTTTCTCTTTACTGGTCTAGATATTTACTGTGTATTCAGATTTGCCTTTCCTGCACATAATGTTTCTATAAAAACTGTCATCCATGGACATGCATGGTACTTTATTCATGATCACGGAATTATACACAACATAGTTTCTGACAAAAACACAATTTGGAAACAAAGAAAGGAAGAAATTGGCACAGGTAATGAAATTAACTGGTTTTAAAATATCCCTCATCATCCAAATATAAATGGATTGATAGAAAAGTGGAATGGCATTTTTTTTAAAATTGTATTTTATTTTTATTTTAAAGAGAATAAAACAAAGGAGGACATAACAAAGCAGATCAAAACAGAACAATATAAGCAACAAAGCACTTTACAACAAGACAACTGGAAATTAACAGTAGCTATCATAATACCTGTTTCTTTGCTATAGTTGAGCATAGTTTCACATATAATAATATCAAACATAACAAAATAGAACAAAACTTTCAAAATGATGAAAGAATTACATGACATTCTGAACCGAATAACAGAAAATGATCAATGGATAATATAATATATCATTTTTGATAAAAATTTTGTTTATACTATCACATATATTAAAATCCCCATAAGACACAACATGATAGAACCGAGGGTAATAGAAGAATAAAATCATGGTAGGACTTCAAAGCAAGACAATATTAAATCAGCAATGGTTACCATAACGTTTTGTTTTCTTGAAAACAGTGGTTCATACAATCACACATAATAAAGTCAAACAAAACAGAATAAAACCATCCCAACTGATGAATGAAAACACTAAAAGGCTTCAAAGCTGTGTAATGGGGAATCATGATTACGATAAAATCTTATGAACTCTTACAAATTCACATATTAGGGAGACTATAAGGTATTTAAACATGAGAGTTTGCTTTATTTCACTTACGAATAAGGTCTCAAGTTGTGTACATTTATTTGTAAATATCTCGATGTGATCATTCTTTATAGCTGAGTAGTACTACATTATATAAAATTACCACTACTTTTTTAATCCATTCCTCAGTTGATGGGCACTTAGGTTATTTCCAAGATCTGCCTATTGCAAATTGTGCTGCTATAAACATGGGTGCACATATATCACTGTGGTATGATGTTTTCAATTCTTCTGGGAATATGCCTAGAAATGGAATACCTGGGTCAAATGGGACTTCCAAACCCAGCTTCTTGAGGAATCTCCAGACTGATCTTCACAGTGGTTGCAACAGTCTACACTCCCACCAATGGTGCAGAAGAGTTCCTTTTTCCCCACAGCCTCTCCAGCATTTTTTCTTAGAAGTTTTTTTTTTTTTTTTTAATCCTGGCCATTCTTTCTGGAGTGAGATGGAATCTAAGTGTGGTTTTAATTTGCATTTCTGTCATGACTAATGATGATGAACATTTTTTCACGTATTTATTTGCCATTTGTATTTCTTAATCTGAGAACTGTGTATTCATTTCAGATGTCCATTTTTCGATTGGGTCTCTGAATTTCGAGGGTCTCATTTTTTTTTAATTCTTTATAAGTAACAGACAGAAGTCCTTTTCTGAGGGACATTACACAAAGATTTTTTCCCAGTTTGTTGGTCTTCTTTTCACTCTGCTGGAAATCTCTTTTGACATGTAGAAAGTCTTTCATAAGATGTGACCCAAGTTATTGATTCTGGGAAGTATTTCCTGAGAGGTTTGATTCTTGTTCATGAATTCTCCACCTATGCCTAGGTCTTCAAGATTTTTACCTACTTTTTCTTCCAACAGGTTTAGTGTTTCTGTTTTAATATTTTGATCTTTGACCCATTTAGATTTTAGTTTAGTACATGGTGATAGGCATGGGTCTAGTTTTACTCTTCGACATATGGAAAGCCAATTTTTCCAGCACCATTTGTTAAAGAGACTGTCATTCTTCCAGTGAAACATGTCTGAGCCCTTTATCAAAGATCAGGTGTTTAAGTATGTTGGTGGTTGTGGTTGTATCTTCCAATCTATTCCTTTGATCTTCAGACAAGTTTTTATTCAAGTAACATGGTGATTTTATTACAGTAGTTTTCTAGTATAACTTCAAGTCAGGGATTGTGATGCCTCCTGCCTTGCCTTTGCTGTTTAGAATTGCCTTTCCTATTCTAGGTCTCCTCTGGTTCAAGATGAATTTTAGGAGTGATTTCTCTAGATTTATGAGGTCTGTTTGTGATATTTTGATTGGAATTGCATTGAGTCTGTATAATAATTTTAAGAGAATGGCCATTTGCATAATATTAATTCTTCCAATCCATAAACAAGGGATGTCTTTCCATTTTCTGTGGTCCTCTTTGATTTCCTTTTTCAAGGTATTATAATTTTCCCTTTCTAGCTCTTTTTCTTCTTTTGTGAAATTAATTCCTAAGTATTTCATTTATTTGGATGCTAGTGTGATGGGCGTGGCTTCTTTTATTTCTCTCCCATGCTTTTGTTGTTAGTGTATAGGAATGCTATTGATTTTTGAGTATTGACTTTGTAACCAGCTATATTGTTGAATTTATTTATCATATCTAGGAATATTTCAATGGATTTTGGGGGTCTTCTATGTAAAGTATCATGTCATCTACAAATAATGATAATTTAACTTCCACTTTTCCTATCTTTACTCATTTTATTTCTCTCTTTTCTGATTGTTCTGGCTAGTGTTTTCAGTACTATGTTGAATAGGAGCAGTGATAAGTGACATCCTTGTCTAGTGCTTGATTTTAAGGTAAAGACTTACAGGTTTTGACCATTTAATATGATGCTGGCTATTGGTTTGTAATAAATGGTCTTTATTGTATTGAGGCAAAGACCATTTTTTCCCATTCTCTGTAATGTTTTTATCATGAATGGGTGTTGGACCTTATCGAAAGTTTTTTCTGCATCTATAGAAATGACCCTGTCATTCTTACTTTTGGATCTGTTGATATGGTAGGTTATATTTATTGATTTACATGTGTTGAGCCATCCCTGCATTCCTGGGATGTATCCCACTTGGCTATGGTGTATAATTTTCTTGATAGTTTGCTGCATCCTGTTTGCCAATATTTTATTGTGAATTTTTGCATCTATGTTCATTAGGGAGATTGGCCTATAGTTCTCTTTTTTAGCTGAGCCTCAGGTTTTGGCACTAGAGTAATATTTACATAAAGGAATGACTTAGGAGGAATTGCATCCCTTTCAATTTCATTGAAGAGTTTTGGGAGTGTTGGAATTAAGTCTTCTTTGTATTTCTTGTAGAATTCCACAGTCTTGGTCTGGGCTCTTCTTTGTTGGCAAGGACTTAACTCCATTTTCAATTTCATTAATAGAAATTGGGTTGTTCATCTGTTTTACATCTTCCTGACCCAGCTTTAGTATTTCATATGCATCTAGGAATCTGTCCATTTCTTCTGTGTTATCAAACCTATAAGAGTAGAGATTTTTGAAATAGGTGTTGATGATCTTGTATATTTCCACAGAGTGTGTATTTGTTTCACCTTTTTTATTCCTTACTGAATGAATTTGTTTTGTCTTTCCTTTTTTTTAATAAGGTTAGCTAGGGGCTTATGAATTTCATTTGTTCTTCTAAGAACCAACTCTTTGATTTATTGATTCTTTGTATTTTTTTCTTAGCCTCTATTGTATTAATTTCTGCTCTGATTTTTATAATTTCCTTCTTTCTTTTGGCTTCAGGCTTGGCTTACTCTTCTTTTTCTAGATGTTTGAGTTGTAGCATCAGGTGGTTTATTTGTGTTCATTCTGTCTTCCTGATGTGGGAACTCATTGCAATACATTTTTCTCTGAGGACTGCTTTCATTGCATCCCACAAAATCTGGTAAGTTGTGTTTGTATTTTCACTTGCTTGTAGATTTTGTTTAATTTCTTCTTTAATTTACTGGGTGGCCCACTGATTGCTCAAGAGTGTATTTTTCAGTTTCCATGTGTTTGTGGGGCTTTGGCAGTTGCCTTTAACTTTAGTTTCTATTTTCATGGTGCTATGATCTGATAACATGCATGGGATAATTTGAATTATTTGCATTGACTTAAATATGTTCTGTGAGTTAGTATATGGTCTATTTTAGAGAATTTACCATATACTATTGATAAGAATGTGTATTTTGATGTTGTTGCATATACATCTCTATATACATCTATCAAGTCCATTTGTTCACAGGTGTGATTCCTTTTTGTTATTTCTTTGCTGATTTTCTGTCTAGTTGATTTGTCCCTTTGTGTCTATGATGTGTTAAAGTCTCCTGTTATAATTGGGCTATTACTTATTTGATTTTTCATTTATGTTAATACTTGCTTTGTATAGTTGGGTGCTCTGGACTTTGGTGCATATATATTTATGATTGTTATCTCTTCCTCTTGAAGTTTTCACCTAACTAGCATGTAGTGACCCTCTTTATCTCTTTGGATCATTCTTGGTTTGATGTTCACATTGTATGCAAACAGAATAGCTACCCCTGCATTTTTTTGGTTTCCTGTTGCATGAAGTATTATTTTCCAACCTTTATCTTTTAGTTTATGAGTTTCCTTTTGGGTTAGATGGGTTTCTTCTTGCCACTATATGGTTGGATGTTGTATGTTGATCTGTTCTGCCAGTCTGTTTCTTTTGATTGGTGAGGTGAAGCCATTTACATTACTGGTTATAGCTGTTATATATTGGTTTATTTTTTGACATGTTATCTTTCTGCTGTTGTATCTTTATCTTTCCATTCTGTTTAATTGTCTGCCTTATTTAGTGATTTTTTCCTATGTGTATGTAGAATGTCTTTCAGTATTCTGTGTAGGGATGATTTAGTGATCGTGAACTTCTTCAGCTGTTCTTCATCATGGAAGTATCTTATTTCTCCATGTATTTTGAAGGATAGTTTTGCAGTGTACATCAGTCTGGGTTGGAAGTGTAATTCCTCTAGGATCTGAAATACTTCACTCCATGCTCTTCCTTACTTCATTGTTTGTGTTGAAAAGTCTGCTGTGTTTCTAATAGGTTTTCCTTTATAAATGTCTGTCTTTTCTCTCTAACAGTTTTTAGTATTCTGTTCTAATGGTGGATATCTGGGATGGTGATTATTATATGTCTGTGTGTAGTTTTATTTTCGTTATGGCTATTTGGAGTTTTATATGCTTCACTAATCCAAATGCCAGTTTCTATTTTCATATTTGGGAAGTTTTCAGCTATTCTGTAAAGATCCTCTTGATGTCATTTGGGCTGTGCCCTTCTTTTTCATTTATCCCTATTAAACTTATGCTATTTTTCTTTGCATCATCTTGCAGCTGTTGAGTTGTTATTTCCTGATTCATTGTTATTTTAAAAATATTTTTCCTTTCTTGTTCACTAGCTGTGATCTTATCTTCACTTTCATTGAGATGGTTTGGTGACTTTCAATAGAATTTTTGATGTCCTGTATATGTCTTTGAATATGCTTCATGCATTCTGTTTGTTTCTTATGATTTTTGTCAAGGATTCTTTCTCTTTGCTTTGTTCCTCTAATTTTTTTGCTATGTCTTCACTAGATGTGTTCACTCTTTCTTTTACTACTTTTATTATTTCTTCTTTTACCTGGGCAATTATTTCTGATTTCAATTTCTCCATAGCTTCCCCTAGTTGCTTCTTTATTTCAGTTGATATCATTTCAGTCATTTCTGGTGTATGGTTTCTCTTTTCATGTATGTACCTTGCTCCTACACTTTCTTGGGATGGGCTGGAGATTTGAGATTGCCTTTTGGTCTTTAGTTTTGTCATTTTCCTATATTTCCTTGCTTTAAGTGGTGTCCCAAAGCTTCCCCTGGGTGTGTTGAGAATCAACTCCTGTGACCTCAGCTCCTCGCACATTCCTAACTCCCCCACAGGTTCTTGCCTCCCTGAGTTGAAAGGCGGATGCTGGGCATGGTGTACTGAGTCCCGCACAACCTCCAGGTCTCAGTCCTGTGTCCTAGGGAGCTGATAGGAACTCAACCCCTGGGAGTGCAGGTATTAAGTGCTCCCCAGGCCAGCCCCACAGGGCTGAGAGTCCCCCTGCACGGTCTCAGCCTCCCAAACTGAAAGAAGGCTGCTGGGCATCAGGAACTAAGGCCCGTGAAACCTCCAGAACCTCGGGGGCTCAGTCCTGTGTCCTAGGGGGCTGCATAGGAACTCAACCACTGGGAGTGCAGGTCTTAAGCTCTCTCCAGGCCTGTCCCAGAGGGCTGAGAGTCCCCTTGTGTGGTCTGAGCCTCCCAAACTGAAAGAAGGCCAGTGGTGCACTGAGGCAGGTGGAACCTCCACTGCCTAGCCCAGTGACCCAGGGAGCTGGATAGGAACTCAATTGCTGGGAGCGAAGGTCTCAGACTCTCCCTGGGCTGGAGCTGGAGCACTGGGACTCACCTCCTGTGGTCCTAACTCCCCTGCAGGTTCTTGGCTCTCTGAATTGAAAGATGGAAGCTGGGCATGGTCTTTTTTATTTTAAAGAATGAAAGACAAAACAAAAAAATACAAGAAAAACAAGAAACAAAAAAGACAAACAACAGTAACAAAAAACTGAAACAATAACAATATATATTTTCAAAGCAAGGTGGTAGGAACTTAGCAAAGGTAGTTATTTTGCATAGTTATCTTCAAAAGATTTACACAGGTTACCAGATATAGACATGCAATATTGATCTAATCCTGTGTTAACTGTTTTGTTCCAAGAACTAATAGAATTAATAGTACAGTCATCTTAGCTATCTTAAGTGTATTTATACAAATTTATAACTTTTTTACTTTTGCCTTACTTATTTTCTCCTTTTCCCTAACCAATTTATGTTTTCCCTTGATCAATTTCTTACACTTTCACAAAATTTTTCAAAGATTTTGTTTACTCTTTCAGTTACTTACACTAGGGAAACAATACAGTATTTATACATATGAGTTTGTTTTATTTCACATATGAATACAGTATCAAGTTACATCTGTTTACCTATTAGATTCTCAAAGTGATCCTTCTTTATGGATGAGTAGTACTCCATTGTATAAAAAACCACATCTTTTTTTATACAGTCCACAGTTGATGAGAATTTGGGTTGTTTCCAATATTTGGCTATTAAAAACTGTGCTGCTATAAACATAGATGCACATATGTGCTATGATGTTTTCAGTTCTTCTGGGAATATGCCCAAAAGTAAGATAGCTGGGTCAAATGGAACCTCCTATTCCAGATTTATGAAGAATCTCCCCCACTGATTTCTACAGTGGTTGCACCAGTCTGTGTGCCCACCAACAATGCAAAACAGTCCCTTTATCACAGCAGCCTCTCCAGCATTTGTTACTGTTGTTTTTCTTGATCTTGGCTATTCTTTCTGGAGTGATAAGGAATTCTCAGTGTTGTTTTAATTTGCATTTCTCTAATGACCAGTGAAGCCTAACATTTTTTCATGTATTTATTTGTTATTTATTTTTCTTTGGCTGAGAAGTTTGTGTTCATCTCAGATGCCCAATTTTGGAATGAGTCTTTGAATTTTGAAGGCCCAATCTTTTTTAATTCTTTATATGTTCTATATTGAAGTTCTTTGTGGAATCGTATTTTTAAAATTAATTGGCAGAAACATATTGTTCTCAGTAGTCTTGCAGAACTGGAGAAAATATCTTTAAAAGTTTTTATATTCCTCAATTAAGTGCCCATGGGGAACTCTGTCTCTCACACACAGAAATCACAGGCCTAGGAATAAAGAATGGAAGTGGGAATGGTACCACTAACCACTGCCGCTAGTGATCCACTAGAAAGATTTTCTTCTTTTTCACATGATTTATGCTCTGCTCACTTAGACTTCTTAGTTTCAGAGGGGGGAAAATTTGTACCAGGAAGTATAGCGATGTGCCATTCTACTGGAACATAAGACTTCCTCCTGGTCATTTTGATCTTCTCACATCTGTATGTCAACAAGCTACAAAGAGTAGTACAATGTTGGCAGGAGTTACTGACCTGGACAATCAAGAAGAAATTGTGTTATCATTTCACAATGGAGGAAAATAAAAAAAGAATATATGTGGAGCTCAAGAAATTCTCTAGGGTGCCCCCTCATATTACCATGCCCTGCTTTAGTGTTAATAGGAAACAGTAAGAACCCAATTCATGCAGAATGGTAATTGTTCCAAAATTATCAGGAATGAAATCATGGGCCACCCCACCAGGGAAAGAAACAAGACTTGTTGAAGAATGAAGGTATACAAAATGAGTAGTGGTATAACATATATCTAAATACAAGCTACAATCCCATGATAAGTTAAAACAATGAGGATTAAAATAATTGTCTCCTAATGTGCTTCATAGCCAATAAAATGTTGGTAGACTTAAAATTAAGTATTGTTAAATTAAGTAAAATTAAGTATTGTGAAATCTATGTTGTAATGTTAAAGTTATGAAAAGTTAGGAGCAAATATCATCCAAATAAGACTTGCTTTCTTTTCTGGAAATGAATTAAAGCATTTGCATTTACATGCATATAGTCATAATATTTTACACATAGTTATGCAATTTTCTTTGTATATGGAGAATATCCTTTTTTAATTTTTTTAAATTTTATTTGAAAGAGAATAAAACAAAAAAGGGCAGTACAGATCAGATCAGAACAGGACAATATAGGCAACACAGTACTTTACATTAAGACAACCAGACATCAACAGTAGCTATCACAATATCTCTTACTCTGCTATAGTTAAGCATAGTTTCAAATACAATAATATCAAACATAACAAAATAGTATAAA
>PVJX010014929.1:0-43667 GCA_004027295.1 Dolichotis patagonum
AGACAGACAGACAGAGAGCGAGACTGCCCAGGCACAGGGTGGGAATCCCTGCTCAGGACGCAGGGTGCTGCTGACCTCGCGGCACAGCAGCGACCCCGGCCACCCACCTGCGGGCCGGCGCGGTACTTGAGCAGGTAGACGGCGAAGTGGATGTGCAGGTAGAACTCCAGCCTCTGCGCCCCGGCGTCCCCGTCCCGGACGGCGCGGGGCACGCACTGCTCCCACAGGCGGAAGAAGGCCTTCTGGTCCCCGCCGTCGAAGGCGGCCAGGAGCTCCTCCTGCGGGGACATGGCGGAGCCTGCTGGGGACCCTGCTGGGCAGAGGCCGCTTCTCCCGCAGCCCACAGCGCCCCCTGCAGAGCTGAGGCCTTGGGGCCCGGCCCCACCCCCAGGTCCCCCGCAGGTTCCCGCTCCCAGGAACCAACCCAAGCCCTCCCTTGCGGTCACCACAGGGACCTGCGGGCCACAGCAGAACAGGCTGCGTCCTTGGGGCCCCACTGGGCCTGGAACAGAGAGCCCTGCGGACAGAGCGGGGTGGGGCGCAGCCCTGATGCAGGGGGGCGGCAAGCGGGCAGAGCCCAGCTATGGACGCCACCCCCCACCCCAGCGCCGCCGAGGTTTGGCCCCTGGTTTGCACATTTTTATTTTTTGGCACCGGGACCCGAACTCGGGGCCTCAGCCTGCCAGGCAGGTGCTGTGCTGCTGAGCCCCACCCTCGGCCCGGTTTTGCATTTTTAAAAACGGTCCCCATACGGGCCGGGGATTTAGCTCAGCGGCATAAGCGCCTACCACGCAAGCGTGCACTGGTGAGTTTGATCCCCATTACAAAAAACAAACAAACAAAAACAAAACAAAAAACCGACCCGTATAACCTCTGCATGATTATTTGTTAGGTTACTTGTTTTGCAAGGAACCTCCAGCCACCTCTCCCAGACCGCCACCACCACTCCCTCCTCCCTCGCTTTGCTTGGGAGACTCCTGGCTCCCTGGTGACTGAGGGACAGCAGGAGAAGGGGACCCCCCCACCCCGGGGAAGCCTGGGGGCCTCTGGCCCAGGCGTTCTCCGATCTCCTGAGCACCGTGCACGCAGCCTGCGGGGTCCCAGGCTTCGTGGTCAGCCTCGCGTTGTCTCCCAGCGGCTCCGCCTCAGTTTGCCGGAGGTGTGTTTGTAGCCCCGGCCCCTAAGCCGCTGCCGGGTCACTGTAATCACACCCACCGTCCATGCACCGGAGGAAGCTGGTGCCCTGCCTGTTCTGCTTGAAACAGGTCTGATTTTTTTTTTTTTTTTTGGTGGGAGGGGAGTTTGAGATATGGTCTCCCTGTGTAATTCAAGTTAACCCTGAACTCACAGTAATCCTCCTGCTTCGGCCTACTGAGTGCTGGGCTGACAGGCGTGCTCACCTAGCGGAGCACTGCTCTCTGGGAAATCTATGGTGGTGGGCAGCCTTCTTGAATGCAGGGGCAGAAAAGAAGCCCTTGTGACCACCAGAAACGGTCAAGGTCTGTCATATTAAAGAAAAATGGACCCCAAAACATCACAACCACAGGGTCCCACCCTTCCAAGCCTTGGGGATGTTACTTTTCTTTTCTTTTCTTTTTTTTTTTTTTTTGGTACCGGAGATCGAACTCACGACCTCGCGCTTGCCAGGCAGGCGCTTAAGCCACTGAGCTAAATCCCCGGCCCCTGGGGATGTTACTTTTCAAAACCAAACGGAAAATTGTAAGATTGGTGGAGATGTGAAAAAACCGGAGTCCTCAGGCACTGCCAATGGGGATGCAAACAGAACAATGGCTGTGCAAAATGACTTGGCGATTCTGCAGTAAACTGGATTAACTAACTGCAGGGCACGGGTTCCATATCTGTAATCCCTGCACTCGGGAGGCTGAAGCAGGAGGGTCACCATGAGTTCAAAGCCAGCCTGAACTACATAACAAGACCCTGTCTCAAAACAACCCTCTGCCCCAAATGGAACTACAGCACAACCACTTCTGCGTTTAGATCTGTGAAACCGGAAAAGGTCTTGAAGAGATATTTGAATACCTACAAGGCATGATCAAAAACTAGGTGAACTGGGGTTTTGAGGTTTGTTTCATTTTTTTTACAGTAGGAGACACACTGCCACCCACCCTCCCTGGCTTCCAACACTTATCCCATCGTCCGTGCCACTTTCTGAAGCAGCTCTGGAAGTGCTCTTTCCTGAGTGTCTTCACTCGTGCTGCTGTGGCTGCCTTGAGGTCCTGAATTAATTCAAAATGTTTACCTTTCCCGGTCATTTTGACTTTGGGGAAGAGCCAGGAGTCAAGACAGTGTGAGGTGTGGCACATAAGGTGGAGGAGGGTACCTCATCCTATTTTTATGTGACAGAAAGCGCCATAAACATTTAATCAATGAAAGATTGATTTTAAAATACAAAATCTCATGATAGTAGAAGACATACTGCCCTGCAAAGTCTCCCCTTACTACAGACACACTTTTCCTGTTGTTCTTGGCGTTGTGTCTTTTACCGGAGGAGCCGGTTCAGGCCTGAGTGGGTGATCGGGTCTTGTTACACACAGCACGGATGAATCCTGAGGTCACTGTGCTGAGACTCACAAGCCACACACAAAGTCACAACAGTCCCATTTAGGGAGAAAGCCTGGCGCGGTGGCACATGCCTATAATCCCAGCTACTGAGGAGGCTGAGGCAGGAGGGTCAAGGTTTGAGCCCAGTCAGGGGGAAAACAAGTGAGACCTTGTCTCAGACCAACAACAACAGTGGACGAAGCTCAGTGGCACAGCCCCTGTCTGGCGAGCACAAGGTTCTGAGTGTGAATCCCGGTGCCAAACACAAAAACAAAACAGTAGAAAACGAACGGCATCGCGCTGTAGCTGAAGGGAAGAGCTCTTGCCTGGCGGGCCGGCGTGCGAGGCCTTGGGTTCAAAGCCTGGTAGCGCCAGAAGCCTTCACAGACAGCATAATTGGTGATGGCGAAGACCAAAGGGAGGGAAGCGGGGGAGTCAACAGGTAGAGTTTTCAGATTTGCAAGATGAGTAAGTTCTGGGGGTCTGTAAGTAGTCTTTATGTATGATGTCCTTAAACTGCCCCCTCCCTTTAAAAAAAATTCAAGATCTCATTAAAGTTCCTCAGCTATGTAGGCGGGGCTTGAAGTTTGGATCTTCCTGCCTCAGCCTCCCAGAGGGTGGGACTCCAGGTGAGCCGCCTACACTAATTTACCACCGCACTGTTTTGAATTATGCGGCTCAGTGGTGTTGGCACCATGTATACCGTCAGCTGTGTGAGGGGGCCAGGCAGGCTGCCGTGGTGCCCACCAGGGACTCTGTGTCTGGCAGCTCAGCTCGAAGGGGCCCCAGCAGGGGTGCAGGCCCTGGGGAGCAGGGACTGAGGAGATGGGCATGAAACAGCCTGGATTCCAGCGCCTGCGCGTGGCACACACTGCCCTGAGGTTATGGAGGCTTCAGAGGACGTCTCGCCCTCACCCAGGGCCACCGCAGGGTCTAAAGCCACCCGCACCAACCCCAGGAAGTCCCGGCTTCTCCACAGCAGCACAAGTTCCCGCTGGGGTGTCTCTGTCACCCCGAGATGAAGGTGGGAGAGACCTGGAGGGGAGAGGCCTCACCTGAACGGCCGAGGATCTGGAGTCCCTCAAGGAGCCACCTGCTGCTTTACTGAATGGTTTTCCTTTTATTTTGCACTCTTTTGAAAATGTTTTCAACGTGTCCTCAAACTCAGCAAACTCTAAATACTGCAAAACAGCACAAACAACAGCAGAAAACAGTCTGGTTAATGAGCGTGCAAAGGCCCTGAACAGACATTTCTCCAGAGGAGACACGCAAAAGGTCAACGGCACATCAAAGGGCACGGCGGTGCACACCTGCAACTCAGCACTCAGGAGGCTGAGGCAGGAGGGTTGCCTTAAATTCAAGGTCAGTTTAGGTTACACAGTGAGTTAAAAGTAAAGCTGGACTATATAACAAGACCTTGTATCAAAATTAATGAGCTAAATAAGTGACTAATAAATACAGAATAAATGACATGCTCAGGGTCATTAATTTTCAGAGAACTGCAAATCAAAACCACAGCGTGCTAGCACTTCCCACCTGCAATGCCTGTTACCTCAGAGACTAGAGGTAGCGATCGATCGCTGGCAAGGAAGTAGAGACTCCCTGTGCAGCATGGCAGGGCTGGAAATGGCACTGGGGGGCCCAAAAAATTAAGACTGGAACTAGCACGTGACCCAGCAATCCCACTGCCAGGCCCCTGCGGAAGTGAATGAAAATCGGTATTTCAGACAGAGATTCCCACTCCTACGCGCAGAGCAGCCTCATTCACGAAAGCCCCGCAGACTGACGGGAGAACAGTGTGCAGTGGGGTGTAGCTGGGCGTGGGGGTGCACAGCTGTAGTCCAAGCTCTCCGGGAAGCTGAGGCAGGAGGACTGCAAGTTCAAGTCAGGATGGGCAACTTAGCAAGACCCTGTCTCAAAATAAAAGATTTTAAAAAGGCTGGGACGGAGCTCAGTCTGAGGGTTGTGGGTTCAATCCCCAGTACTGCAAGTAGTAGTGGTAATAATAATAATAACAATAATAATAATAATGTAGGGGCCGGGGATTTAGCTCAGTGGCTTAAGCGCCTGCCTGGCAAGCACAAGGTCATGAGTTCGATCCCCAGTACTGCAAAAATAAAAAAAAATAAAAATAATGTAGTATATACACATAATGGAGCATAACCAAGCTCAGGAAGTTGTGCCATTGTACCAACGCAGAGGGACCTGGAGGACAGATGCTAGGTGAAAAAAGCCAGATGCAGAAAGGCAAATACTGCAAGATCTCAATTTTATTTTTTTGATTTAGAGACAGGATCTCGCCACATAGGGCAGCCTGGCCTCAAACTTGTAGTGATCCTCCTGCCTCAGCCTCCCGAGTACAGGGACTTGTATAACCTCCCTCATAAAAATGTAGTCAAACTCACAAAAGTAGAGTCGAATGGGGAAATGCTGATCAAAGGTACAAAGTGTCACTCAGGCATCACGAGCAGAGCCTGGAGAGCTAATATTCAACACGGTGACCGCAGCTAACCGTGCCAGCCCTGAAAATGTGCTAAAAATAGATTTTAAGTGTTCCTACCACCAAAAAAAGCAACCAATAAACGTCTATCTAAGGCCACAGTGGTAGTAATTATGCTCCATGGTGGCAATCATTTCACACAGCGTCAAGACATAAACTCTGTGCCTTAACTGTGTGTTTTTGTCAGTTACACCTCAACAGGGCTTTGAAAAGGAACATTGTAGACCCAGTGCTGAAGGAGGCTGAGGCAGGAAGATCACAAGTTCAAGTCCTGCCAGGACAACTTAGTGAGACTCTGTCTCAAAATTTAAAAAAAAAAAAAACAAAACATGAAAAGGGCTGAGGTGTGGCTCGGTGGTACAGCACCCCTGGCTCAGTCCCCAGTACTGCAGAAAACAAAAGCGAGGGAACATAAGGCACGGGCACCTCCCTGTCCTGACCTCACCACGGAACCGTCTTTGGTGCATCTGTGTCAGCTCAGCCCTGTGGCTGGTTTTTCAAGGAGTTGGGGAACTGTCAGCAAACGCATCTTTTGGAAAATAAATTAGGATTGGGCTTCAGATGTACCCATCACTGTGAAAGCTGAGAAAGACAGGCCAGGCGCAGTGGCGCACGCCTCTAATCTCAGCACTTAGGAGGCTGAGGCAGGAGGATCATACACAGTGTGGGCTACAAGGTGAGTTCAAGGCAAGCCCGAACTACACAGCGGGATCCCGCCTCAAAAACAAAAATGAAACGCCTTGTGCCGCAGTCTGGCTGGACGCCCAGCGGGAGGGCGATGGCTTTTGGCTTAGCTCTCTCTGCACGTCCCTGGAAATGGAATTAGAAATAACGCAGTGACAAAGCGCAGGCTGGGAAAGCAATTCGCGTCCAGGCAGCCTCACGGTCACCTCCGCTGGGAACACGCGCGACAATGTTTACACAAATAATGCAAATAATGAGGAAAATTACAGAACCAAGGCGCAGAGGTGGGCAAGGTGCAGAGGGAATATTACCAGGCACCGAAGGGGGCGCTGTCTGTACCCCGGGCAGGACTCACCTCTTGGACCAGACCCAGCAGCTCAGACTCGTGGGCCAGGACGTCGCCCATGGCACCACTGAGTCCACAGCGAGTTCCTCAAAAGGCGAGCAGATGAGACCGGCGTTTGTGTCACCCGAGGCGTCCCAATGGGGCAGGAAAGGAGACTCCGACAGCTCCCGGGAACCTTGCGTGACAGACTAGCGGGGTTACCCTGGGGGCAGGAGGAGGCGAGGAGATGCAAGGAGGACGCCACGGCCATGGCCACCACGGCCACCACCACCACCAGCTCTGGGGGTGGAGGGAGGGAGGCTGCAGAGGCAGAGAGGCTGGGGTGACCCCTCCCAAGTGTCCCGCCAGACACCTCGGTCCCAGCCCAGCGAGCCCAGCACAGGCGCCTGAGGTTTCCGAGTTCAGCCTGCGACACTGGGACACACTCGGGGGTGGGAAGCCTGTGCCTGGCGCCCCCTCAGGACCCCGCAGGCCTGGGCTGGGACTAAGGATGCTGCCCCTGGCGAATCGCCCGGACTCTGAGCCTAACACAGAGGCCCCAGCAGAGCCCCTGCAGTCCTAAGAACGTGAGGCGGTGCAGCCTGCCAGCCCAGCAGCCTGGAGGCTGAGGCAGGAGGATCCAGCTGAGTGCGAGGCCAGCCTGATACACACAGTGAGACCCTGCCTCAAAAAATAAAGATAACAGAAGGCCTGAGTCCATGTCTTTATGTTTTCAGCCAGTGCGCAGATCTACACCAGTCAGGAAGATTACATCTACTGGGATCTGTACGCGGTCAGGAAGATCGCATCTGCTAACGGTCATGGCTTGGGCCTGAAGGTCACCCAGAGCCCACAGCCCTTGGGCACGGCCGCCTGGTGCAGGTGGGACCTTCGGGAGTTGGCAGGAAGCTGTCTCTGGGGGTGAGTCCGAGGCCCTGGGGACCCCGGTCTGTCCCTGTCCCTCTCTGTCCTCCTGGAGCTCTGGCGCCGTGAGCCACAGTGACTGTCTTCTAAGCTGCCACGAGAGAAGAAAGATGGCCTCTGTCTGGGGCACCCAGCTTGCCTGCCTTTCTCGGGACCCCACCGATCTCCTCGCTACCTTTCACCGCCCACAGCCCCGCGGCGGCCCTGCAAACTGGGAACCAGGTGCTCCCGCTCCCTACATCCCAAGCCTCAGTTGGATGGGCACCCCGACTCCCCAGTTCTTAGTCCGGACTCGACCTTCCAGAAGCCTCCCATGAAACACCCTCCCTCATGTCATCCTCATCAAGGCGATTCTTTCTCCTCAGGGCATCTGGGTACCTTACATCTACTTTTACGGCTGTAATTATGATCATGTTTCAAAAGCCAAGAGCAGGATTAAAGTTCTGTCTAAAGGCTGAGAGGTGTATTTAACTTTTGTATCCACAGCACCTAGCAGAGTAGTTAGTAAGACACTGGAGAAATGAATGAAGCCTGAACAAGAGGGTGGCATTTTGGAAGGCCCAGAAATAAGAATAGTTTGTTGCTTTTGAAAATTTAATGTCCTTCAAGCCTCAGGGCCTTTGCACATACAATGCTTTTGCCTAGACAGCTTTTTCTCCCTGTTCCTTACTGGGCCAACTCCTGTGCTTAATAAATGTCCGTTCTCCCATGACTAGTGACCCACTAAGTGAATGTCAGCTGCCGCAGGGTGTTCTTGTGCTCTGCCACTCTGGGCAATTAGGGAACTTTCTCCTAAGCCTTTTATGCCAACAGCTATAGTGTGCTGAGGGTTTATGGTTTGCCAGACACCATGCAGAACTTGGTGTTTACTGTTCCTAGTAAACCCCAGAGGCAAATGTCATTTACATTCTCCTTTTACAGCTCCTAAGTGAGGAAGTAAGAATTTAAATCCATGCAGATTCTAATCGCAGCACTGTATTTTCTCAAATTTAGACCATCGGAGTCAGCACCAGCCAGAAAGTTTGCACAAGTGAAAACTCCTACTCCAGCCTGTTGTGACCGGGCAGATGTCCAGAAATCTGCCTTTTAAACAAGCTCACCCACAAGCTCCCTGGGTGACTTCTGCACGTACTCAAATTTGAGAATCAGGGCTCTAACTCCTGCGGACGTTGGGGAAGACTTCAGTTGCTTGGCAGCTTCTCCATTAGTGCAAGATTTAGGGCCTGGAAGCTGGCCGGATACGGTAAAGACTATGGGATTTGGCCGGGCGACGAAGTCGCATAGCAAGCACCGTGTTTCTGCATTATGTGACGCTAGACTCGGCCTGGGGGTCTGTCGAGGGAGCGGGCCGATAAAATGAAAGGGCACTCGGGAAGTCCCAGGCCCTCCGCTCGCAGGGCCACTACCCGGGCGGGCGTGAGGAGGGGAGTCCGCTGCAGTTTCGGCCACTGCAGCAAAGCTCAGCGCCAATTTGCGGGAAGCGGCGCGGCTCGTCCTTGGGCTGTGCGGGCGGCCACCTCGGGCCCTCGCGGGTACGAGCCCTGGACCGCAGCCGAGAGGCGGGAGCATCCATCCACTAGGGGGTTTCCTGGGGCAAGGGGTCGGTGGAGCCCCGGCCCTCCGCCCTCCACCCCGGCGCTGCCCCTCCCGGCCCAGGGCTGCGGGATCGGCGGAGGCCACCGACGGCCCGCTGCGCTGGGGGACCCGCTTACCTGCGGCTCCGCAGCCAACAAGGCACTCCCTGGCTCCGCGCTCCGTCACCCCGGCAACCGCCGCCGCCTGGGCGGCTCAGCCAATCGCAAGGCGCGGCGGGCGCGGAGCAGCCTGGGAGGAAAGGCCAGCGGGCCGGAAACCTCCCGGCGGCGGAAGTGAGGCTTCGCAGCTGGATGCGGGACGGGGGCTCACATCTGGGCGCCTCGGTCACCTCTGCTCCTCCGGACTCATGTCATTCATTTATTCATTCGTTCGTTTATTTTCACAAACGGCCCGGGAGCAGGCTCAGCCACAGGGAGCGCCTTGTCTCACAGAGAACACAAAACAGCAGGGGCGGTTACTCCCATTGTACCCGAGGAATCGGTCCCCGAGGACCAAGAGTGACGCCCGGAATCTGCTCCAAAGCTGCGGCCCCAGAGTTCCACCCCGCTGCATCATCTCCAGGATACACTGGGTTTTTTGTTTTTTAAATGTGACATTTGGGGGCCAGGGATTTAGCTCAGTGGCTTAAGCGCCTGCCTGGCAAGCGCGAGGTTGTGAGTTCGATCCCCGGTACCAAAAAAAAAAAAAAAAAAAGTGACATTTGGGGTTTAAAAAATGGCAGGAAAGTCGGGGATTAGCTCAGGGGCAGAGCGCTTGTGTGGCATACACAAGGCCCTGGAATCCCTCCCTGCAGCACAGGAAGTAAACGGAAAGCAAAGTAAAACAGGAGCTCAGCTCTAACTCTGCGCCCGTTGCTTTTGAACTGAATGAAGCAAAGCAGCGCTCTGCGCCTGCTCCGGGCCCAACTCCGGCCGATGGCTGGGGCCGTGGCCTGGCCTAGACGGAGGGGCTCTAGGGGTTGGCACTACGGCCAGGGCCGGGCCCAAAGCCAGGCAGGAAGTGTGGAGAAGCCTCCCTGAACAGTGCCACCTTCTCCCCAGCCCCTGCCTGGCAGGAAGGGCCCCTG
Source organism: Dolichotis patagonum (assembly GCA_004027295.1). Lineage (NCBI taxonomy): Eukaryota > Metazoa > Chordata > Mammalia > Rodentia > Caviidae > Dolichotis > Dolichotis patagonum. The sequence continues at coordinate 9,658 of PVJX010014929.1, forward strand.
TTGCCCTTGGCTTGGGAATACAATTTTCTAGCTATAAGAATAACAATAAACATGCAGTAAAAGCACAGCTGTATGCCAGGGTTATCAGACAAAATACTGCACAGGACATCCAGTTGAATCTGAATTTCAGATAATTTTTCTAAACAGAGTCATACCTCAGTGCTTGCCATTAAATCCATCCTGAACTCAGGATGAGTACTGACACCCACAAGGCCCTTCAAAAACCAAAAAAAGAAAAAAGTGCGGTGAGTGCTGGGTTTGACAAGTTGTGAAGACAGCTACTGCTAAGGTCTGACCGTGCGTCCTGTCTGCACCTCGTCTGTCGTGCATGTGGGACTACGTGTCACTTTGTATTCTTACTTGCTAAGCCGGCAGTGCTGTGTGGCCAGCACCCTGCTAAGCGGATCGCACGGGCTCTTCTAATTCTCACCGCGCATCTGTGGCGTGGACAGTAGCTCTGCGTGTCATGAGGGACGGTGTCCGGCCTCCCCTGAAGCCCGTGCTCCTCCCCACCCTTGCCGTCTGCTCTAGGAAGCAGCTCAGGGCAAAGCTGCCTGGGTGAGACTCACAAAACCCGTAGGCCACAGATGTCGCCCTTGTTTCCCTGTGACAAGGACAGCCACAACCTCTGCTCCTCCCGTGTGGCTGCTTGGCGGATTAGCTGAGATTAGCGCTGCTTGACCCCCAGGCCCACACCTGCCCAGTCTGGCAGAGACAGAGACAATTCCAGATCGACTAATGGCCTGCTTCTCCACTCATGGCTAAACCAGCCCACGTGTAACCTGTCCACGCCTCCCAGTGCAGGTCTAACCTGAAGCCACCGTGAGTGTGACGTGCTATAGGCTGAATAAAATCAATCTTTTATTATTTATTTGGAGACAGGGTTTTGCGATGTAGTTCTGGCGGGCCTTGAACTCCCTAGGTAGCCCTGGTCTCAAACTCACAGTGATCCTCCTGCTTCAGCCTCCCAAGTGCTAAGGTTATAGGCAAGCGTCACCACCCTCAGCTTTTGCAATCAACCTTATGTGTTCAGCTTTTGTCTTTGAAAAGAAGAACAGCATGGGGCACAGAGAGGTTAAGGAACTCCTCAACGTTCACACAGCTGGAGAGACCAGGACTCAAGGTAGACCGTGGCGCCTCTGAACCCAGGACTCTTGAGTAACACACACACACACACACACACACACACACTCACTCACTCACACTCAGACACACCCTCCTGCCTTGCTTTCCCGTCTGAGTGCGTTACCTGACTGCCGGGATTGTGCCACTGTGTGGCAGCCTTTTGACACTGTAGCCCCAGCCTGACAGGACCGCGGCCATCTTGAGTCCTAACTGCCGCGACTGCCCCAGTAACCCCGGCTGGTTTTCCCCCAGCAGAGTTTCCAGCACGCTATAAATACACAGTGCCCTTGGAGGGGCGGCAGGAGCCTCGGGGCTGGAGCGGGGAGCAGGAATGTGCCTGCCGCTCTTGGTGTGAGCCTGAGATAAACCAGGTGCGGATAGTTACTCCAGTTTTCCTACTTTATCTGTGGTGTGAGAAAGCAAAACATGGGGAATGTTTAAATTCTTACTTGTCAGAACTTAATACAGTGAAAGGCACATTGCCGGGCACCCCCGGAATCCACCCTCACTGCCTTGTCACCGGCCACAGTGACTGGGTCAGAGTACGTGTGGCCTCAGACCGAGCTGTCCCTTCGGGGAGTTTTCTGTGGAAGTGTGGTCAGGCCATGGGGAAGGCAACGCAGGGTGGCCTCTAGCTGCACCCCGCCCTGCACAGGACGCCTTCGAAAGGAAGCCACTGCCCAGGAGATGCCAGGACCAGAGGCGCTGTGCCCGCCCGGCTCCTGGCCCCCCAGGGCCGCCCTCAATGGCACTCACAGCTCCTCTGCCCCTTCTGGGAGCCCTGCTCCCCCAGCAGCCTTCAGATCAACCAAAATGGTTCAAGTGGGGCTCCCCCACTCCTCCACTTTGCCTAAGGTCCGAGGGCACCCCAGCCGCAGGAGGGGGGGCAGACACAGGGTGACCACAGCCTGGTCTTTCTGGTGACCAGCTCCCACAAAGACCCACCAAAAGTCACCTCATTAGAACAGAAGACACACTGGTGACCCAGACCCAAGGGGCAGAAGCTCTGTGCCAGAAATGGGGTGGAAACCCGAGTTCACAGTGTCCTATCAACTAAAAGTGGCTTCAACAATGGAAGGTTCATTTTTTGGAGGTGTTGTTGAAGTTTGGTTTTGTTTCTGAGATGGGATCTGCTACGTAGTTTGGGGTGGCCTCAAACTCACTGTGTAACCCAGGCTGGTGACATATAGCAATCCTCCTGCCTCAGCCTCCCGAGTGCTGAGTTTATAGGTGTGCACCACCAGACCCAGCTTCAAATCCTCTGAATATACGGAATTGTTCAGACATGCACAGGACACCCAAGGCACCCGCAGAGCTCTGCAGTCAGAGGTGACGGACAGACCTGAGTCTCGGCCCTGGCAGCCCTCCCTGAGCTTCGGCCTGGGCGCCGTGGGGCTGGAGGCTGCTCCCAGCTTGGGAAGGAGCTTGCTGCGCGCCTGCCTGGCTGTGGTCTCGGACGCAGGGCGAGGAGCTGAGGGCCCTGGCAGAGAGAGCTGCCCGCGGTCACCCCCAAGCTGGATAAAAGGATTAGGCCGCCACTGTTCAGCACAAACACCTGATCCGGACCCTCCCGGGGAGACCGGGCGGGCTTGGGGCTCCTGCAGGGAGGACCCATGGCCCCTGGGGAGGGAGCGAGCCGGGGCCTGGATCTGATCAGCGCAGTAACGTCCAGGCATGAATCTAGGGGCTAATTACAGTAAGGCGCTGCTTAGCCTAAAAATATGTCCTTCCAGGAAAGCTGTTTTCAGGTCACTACTCAAAACGCACTCCACGTGGAGGCGCAGAGCCATGGGAATGAGGACCTGGGTCTTGCTGGGTTCCCAGGGCACCCACAGCTGCTTCTCACAGAGCGGGGTTTTTGGCAGGAGGGTAGCAGCCGGGAACATGTGTCTCCCGGGAGCGCCCTCTGCTCAGGGGCCCGGCATGCGTCTGCAGGGAGTGTCCTCCCGTGCTGTCCCCAGGGGCCTGAGTCACGTCACTGCCTCAGTGGTTCCACAGGGAAAAGACCCAGGCCTGGAAAGGGGTGTCTGAAAGGGCAACCCTGGCTGCTGGCACGGCTTCAAAGCAGCACATGGCCAGAGCCTGCGACGTGCTCAGCAGCGGCATCCTGGGAACCCACCCGCCTCTGTGCTTTGACGGGGACCATTACTCGGCGTCAGCGGCCGCCAGGGGGCCCCAGAGGGCGGTGCACTGGTTGGTGCTGGGAGAGTGGGTGCTGAGGCTATGGACACAGCGTGGGGACTGGAGACGGGGGCACACAGGGACCTGCCTGTCACTTCCTACCAGGCGGGATTCCTGCAAGCCTCTGACATTTCCCAGCCTGCTTGGTCCAAACCCACGTCCCCTTAGACTGCCGATGGTTTTCACAGTGAGGCCTGCAGGTGGCCCGCAGGGACACAAAGTGACACCTGGGCAAATGAGTGAATAGCTGATGACTCTCGACAATGCGAAAGAATTGTGCTAACAGATGTGCATAAGGAGCATCGATGCCCCTTCACCCCTGTCCCCACCCACACTGTCCTGTGAGCCAGGCAGGACCTCGGGGAGGGGAAGACCTGAGCGCCTTTCTGCCCTTCCCCTGCAGGCATCTTACGCCAAAGGAGTGGCTGTGGCTGGGGTGGAGGAGAGTCCTCGGGGAGAAACCCGGGCCAGGCTGACAGTCTGGGTGACGCTGGTGGCCCCACAGTGCTGAGGCCCGGCTGGCTGGGCTCCAGGTGGGACGCAGGAAGGAAATCACCCGTGTGGGGCTGCTCTGAGGGGACCTCAGCCCTGCCAACCCAGGCTCAGCCTTCACCTCCAGCTGGGTGACACCGAGCAGTCCCCCTCTCACCTTCCCTGCTGTAGGTTCTGTCTTGTTGTGGCTGACCCCTGCCCTCCAGTCCCAACTTCTGCTGGCCCCCATCTGTAATCTCAACACACTAGGAGGCTGAGGCAGGAGGGTTGCACGTTTGAGCCCAGCCTTGGCAACTAGACAATAGTGAGAAGCTATCTCAAAAAATGAGCTGAGGATGTATCTGGGTGCAATCCTGGATACCACCACCACCTCCAGCAGCAAAACTCTTCCCCAAGACGACTTAGGGGTCCTCTTGGCTCCTACGCTGGGAAGCCGGGGCAGCTCCCACCCTCTGCCTGCCTGTTGCTACTCGCCTTAGCTCTGCCTTCCCTCTGTGTGGCCTGGGGCTCTGTGTCCCTGGACAGAGAACCAGAGAGGACCCATGGAGGCCTTGTCCTGCCTGGGGTCTGGGGCTCTGAGGTCCCCGTCCTTCCCTGGGGTGCAGCACCTGTCCCCCACCTGAATGCCGGATGCCACACCTCTCCTGCAAGGATGAGGCTACAATGCTTGCGGCCCCACACTGACCAAGGCCCAGGCTGGACCCCCTCAGGCTCCCAGGACCGAAGGGCCTCTTCCTAGCAAGGAGGAGCAGAGGAGAGCCAGGGCCCCAGCCTGCCGTGTCCCCTGTCCCCTCCCCTGCGGCTTGGGTGGGGTCCCAGGACCCCGGGATGAGGGGCTAGAGCAGCAGAGATGCTAAGAGGTGTCCAGGCTTAAGCCGCCTCACCTGGGCTCTGGCTTCCCCAGCCTCGAGTTGGGGCTGGGACGCCACTGAGGGAAAATGATGTGGTCAAGCACACAGGCCTGTCCCTGGCCTGGAGAGGCCCGGGAGACGCGGGGACAACCAGCAGGCTGACACCAGGGCCGAGGGCGTGAGCACGTCATCCAGTGGGCACACTCGAGGCTCACCCAGCTGCTGTCTGGCATCCCTGCATCCCAGCAGTGACAGCAAACACCGGAGATGCCCCAGCCCTTGCAGGGAAGCTGGGCATCAGGGTCCACCGGCTCCAGGGCAGGCGGTCCCAGCAGCTGAGGTCCATCTGGGATGGGACTGCTGGTTGGAGGCTCTGGAGTCACTGGAACCCCTCCCAAGAACTCCAGAAGGGAGAGAGAGACAGACAGACAGAGAGAGAGAAACTACTCTACTACGGGGGTCCTCCCAAAGCCTCAAGCAGCCATGGGGTGGGGCAGGCTTTTCAGAGGTGGCTGAATCTAGAGTTTGTGATTGATTCATGGTTATGGCTGTGAGTGCTACACCCACCCTAGGGCGGGTGGCCTGCATACAATATAATGGACGGAAAGTGTCTTCTCTCCCGCTTTTCCCTTGGTTGCTTTTTCTGTCTCCCATTGTCACAAACTGCTGCCCCTGCCTGCGCAGCCCTGCCTTGGAGCCAGCCGGCTATGGACTGAAACCTCCACAAACTGTCGGCTAAGCACCCCTTTCCTCCTTTAACCTTAGGAGTCAGGCATTCTGTCTTGGCAATGAGAAAAGAGTAACTAAGACAGGAAGTCTCCTGGGAGCCCTCAGGCCACTGCTTTGGGATGGCCAGTTAGAGGATGATTGAAAACTATAGTGAGTGCTTAAATTTTTAAAAAACATCACAATAGACACAGCGCTATGAATTCCCCTCAAACCCTCCCCCTCGTTTTAGGCCCATCACCCTCATTCCCATCGCTTTCTGAGGCAGCTCTGCAGTCCTCTTTCCTGAGTGTCTTTAGTTGTGCTGTCTGTGCTGCCTCAATGTCTCGAATTTACTTAAAACGTCCTTTTCATGGCCATCTTGACTTTCGAGAAGGGCCGGAAGTCACACAGTGCCGGGTCCGGTGACTAAGGGGGTGAGGACGCAGCGTTTCTGGGGTCCGCAGCAGTGTCGCTGCAGTTTCGATCACATCTGTGAAGACACTCGGAAGAGGGCCCGTGTACTGTGGTCACTCACAGAGGCCAGTCCTGCAGGTGTGGTGGAGGCGCAGGGTGACACTGTGAGGGTTCAGGCCTCTGTCTTCCTCAGAGGCTGGGTGCTGGCCTCTACTGTGGGGACGGTCTGGGTGGCCCAGGGGACACTGCAGCTGACCTGCAGTGTCCTGTAACTGAACCCTTCTGTTTGCAGCAAGGAGGGAGGGAGCCAGGAAAGTGGGGGGCTCTGGGGGAAAAATGAAGTTGCTGTGTCCATGCACCCCCATAGAGGTCAGCTGTCTATGATGGAAGATGACTCCTGAGCCTCAGTTTCCCTTCTCCCCTTCTTCCACAGCAGTGAACCAGCCACTCTCAGCTGGGCACCTATTCATAGATGATTCAATGCTGGCTCAGGGGTGCAGGCAGAAATGGGGTGCACAGCTTCTGGGGAGTCCCTCAGAGGAAGGCTGTGGCCCTAGCACTTCTCTTCCTCTCTCGTCCCCGGGTAGAAAGCACGGGTGCCGCTCTGCATCATGATGGGCTCAGGAAGGGTGGCAGGTGTGGCTGGACCAGTTGTGACAGATGGCCATGACCTGGGCAGCTTCAGGTGACAGGAAGTCATCCTCTTCCAGTGACGGCCACCGGTGGAGGCTGCTGGAAGCTCAGAGGGCGAATCTGGTCCTTGCCTCCCTCCTGGCTTCCGGTGGCCCTGGGCGCCCTCAGCTGCAGCCGGGTCTCAGTGTGACAGTCACTGTGTCTTCTCTTCTTACAAGAACACGTTGGGTTTCAGCCCTGCCCAACTCCCGTGTTGACTGCATCTTAATAATTACATCAGATCCTTTTCCAGGCAGGGCTGTGAGGCTCCAGCTGGAAAGGCATCTGGGGGACACCGTTCAGCTGAGGGCCGGGGCACGAGACAGACGACACGAGGGGCCCAACACCGAGACACCGGGCCAGCCCCGCGCCACCTTCACGGCACCTGCGCCTTCCTCCGTGGGGGGTTCTTGGAGTTCTCTGCACAGATGGGTGGGGCGCAAAGCCGAGAGGCAATCTGGGAGTCGGGGGGAGGGAGCCACACGTTTGGTGCCAGGACGACCTGGCCGCCCTGTCTCCGCTGTACCCAGCGCCCCAGGCCCCACCTCATGCACAGGTGGGAGGAGTGGACCCAAGGCCCGGGTCACCATCCGGTAGCCTGGGACAGCCAGGGGCAGCTGGGGGAGCCCACTGTCTGGTCACACAGACCTCAGTGACCCGGTCACTGGGCTCCACCTCAGCCTGGCGCCAGACCTTTGCCCTGGGCGGACCCGCTTGTCCTATGGGTCCCCACCAGGCAAAGGCTGTGGCCCCAGAGTTGGCCCAGAAAAGACAACCCAGGTCCCTATTTCCCTGCCAGAAGCAGGGCAGCGAGCCCTGCTCGATGTCCCCAACAGGGACGGCAGAGGGTGTGGCCCTGCTTATGGCTCTGGCCCACACATGGCGCAGGCAGAAAGGCGCAGGATGACCCGGACGAGCCACCCCCACCCTGCCTCGTTTCCCCAGCCTGCCTGGGCCGGCCCCTGCCTGGGCAAATTACCCAAAGCCGGGACATCAACAGTCTCAGTTCCGAACACAGAGTGACAGGCGGGCAGGCCAGTCTCTGCCCAGCCTTCTCCCTGGAGCCAGGCTGCAAGGACAGCAGTGAGGGCAGGGCAGGGGACCGAGCCTGCTTCATCCAGGGGCCCCAGGGACAGTGAACTTTATGGTAGCCCAGCCCTGCAGGTCTGGGTCAGGGCTTCAAAGAGGGAAGAATGGGGACTGGAGTGGACAGTGCTCCTACTTTCCCTTGGCCTGGCGCTTGTCTCACACTGGAGTCCCCGAGGGGGGGTGTGTGGGCCCTGGAGGGGTCTCCAGACCTCCTGCATCCTCAGGAGGCTGCAGCACTGCTGCCCAGGGGCTCATTCAGGGTCCCTGCTTGCTCAGAAACCGGCTGACGGGGGTGGAGGTGTCCCCACCTTCCCAGCGCCCCCTCCATAACAGGGTTAGCAATATCCCCCGTCCTGCCTAAAATGCGGTTCCCAGACAGGTTTTGTTGTTGTTTGTTTAGAGACAAGATCTTACAATGTAGTTCAGGCTGACCTTGAGCACGCAGTGACCCTCCTGCCTCAGCCTCCTGAGTGCTGGGATTGCAGGTGTGCACCACTACACCTAGCTCAGACAGTTTCAAATGTCCGCACAATTTAAACATCAGCAGGCTGCTCCTGGCAGTGCACGTGGGTGCACAGCTACATGGGATGCCGGCCGAGGCAGGGGAATCAGCTGAGCCAGGAGTTCGGGCCAGCCTGGGCAACACGGTGAGGCTCTGTTTCTTAAATAAGAAAAAAGGCTCTGTTTCTTAAATAAGAAAAAAACCCAGGCCGGGCGTGGTGGTGCACGGCTGTAACCCCAGCACTAAGGAGGCTGAGGCAGGAGGGTCACCATGAGGTCAAGGCCAGGCTGAACTATATAGCGAAACCCTGTCTCAAAAAGCCAGCTCTCCCCGGAGAACTCATTATAATGCCCAACTGTAACACACACCGGGAAAACAGTTTAGAAACACACACACACACACACACACACACACACACAGAGCCCAGCGAGAGGCTGCCGCATGTGGCGCACGCAGTGCATGTGGCGCACGCAGTCCGTCGCGTGCTGGGCGGGAGGCGGCGACCCCGGGACGCGAGTCCTGCGGGGTTCCCGGAGGCGTCTAGGCAGGGACCAGCAGCCCGGGCAGAGGCTCAGCCCGCCGCTTCCCGCGGGGCCGCAGGGCTCCGGGCCGGGTGGGGGAACCCCGTGTGCGCAGCGGGTGCGGCGGGGAAGGGCCCGGGAGCCGAGGGAGACACAGGTCACCCCGGCTGGAAGGCACCCGGGCTCCGATCACCTCTCCACCGCCGGCCGGTGCAAACTCAGCCGTTTGCGCTGGCCTCGCCTGGCCCACCCGGGGCCGCCCCCACGGCAGGGCTCACCCACCTCTCTGGGTCCCCAGTCCTGCTCAGCCGGCCCAGCGGTTTCCCTGTAGTGCCCCGCGCTGGGCTGCTCTGAGAAGGCCACGGACCCAGTGGCTGCAACGGTAGATTCACAAGCAGTAACAAACGCTGGGGGGCTGCGGGGAAAGGGGCCCTTCTCCAGGGCTGGGAGGGTGGGCTGCGGCAATCAGGGTGCAGATGCCTCAGAAACCAGGACCAGAGGTTCCACTGGACCCAGCTGTTCCCCTTCTATGTGTCTTCCCAAAAGAATTAAAAACATCATACGATAACAACATACCTGCACCTACATTTACAGCAGCAGTTTGTAACAGCCAGATCTTGGAAACACCGAAGTGCCCATCAACCGAGGGATGGGTGAAAAAGATGTGTATTTCTGTACAGTGGAGCAGTACTCAGCGTAAAGAAGGATCAACTGGACACTTACAGGTAAATGGATGCAACCTGAGACCGCACTCATTAGTGAAATAAATCAGACACATGTGTAAACATATTGTTTTAGTGTGAGAAGCTGAAACAATGTATGTATATGTGTATGTATACTTATATGTATATTAAAAAGATAGTTAAGATACTTATACCACTGATTTCTCTGAGTTCACTGAAAAGAAAGATTTCTGGTATTGTTCAGACAATGGACAGCAGATGTCTTGTGCTCCGGGTGAATGATTTGGGGATGACAATACACAATGTATGTACCATTGTAGCCCCTTGGTTGACATGTTTTGAAATTTTGTTTAGTTTTTTTTTCTTCTACTTCTTTCTTTTTATCCCTGAAATAAAACGGATTTGAAAAAAGATAACCCATTTAAAGCCAGGCGTGGTGCTGTGTGTCTGCAGTCTCAGCACTCAGGAGGCTGAGGCAGGATGCGTACAAAACAGTTTGAGTGTGGCCTGAGTGACTGAGTGACACTCTACATAAAAGATAAGAAATGGGCTGGAGACGCATGCCTGTGCAAAAGCCCTGTGCAAAGGCCCTGTTCTCGGTCCCTAGGTACTGCAAACAAAAATAATAAAAAACAACAGGACAAGCGTGCCTCCCCCAGCCCCTGACAGCTTTACCCTCTCACCGTGCTCTCAGCAGGTTTGGTTCCGCTCTCCGGGGTTTGCGGGTGGCTCTGTCCGGTGGGGTCCTCCATGGTTGTCTTTGGGGCTGTCCGTGTTCTCACTGCTCCATACCAGCTCTGGGTCAGCCTGGATCGAGGCCATCCTTGGGGCTTCATTTTTTGTCAGTCACCGCGTCCCAAGGCTCTGTCCCGAGATGTCCACTTGGAGGGTGCTAGGGCTGGGGCTTGGGCAGGGCACCCACAAGGGATGCGATTCAGTCTACGGTGTCCGCGCTGCTCCTTTTCAAGTGTTCTTCTTTCTGTCGAGGGCCAGAAATCCAGGCCCAGGACACTGTGCTTTGCTTTAGAGAAAGAGAACGCACAGCTCAGGGAGGTTGCTGGCTGGGGGCGAGGCAGGGCGGTCAGGGCTCGAGGGTGCCCTTAGCTCACCCTCTTCTGGCTGTCACCGCCATCAGCGTCAGTGGGCCGGTTCCCCAGCTTCTTAGCATCAGCTCTGCTACCACAGCAGGCCCGAGGCCCGAGACTAGCTGCTTCCGGGGGAATGAAATCCCTTTTCCTGTACTGGCACACACCGTGCCTGCTCCGTGCTCTAACCGTGTGCTCTAACTCCCCGTGGCTTGTCTCCTGAGGTGTCCCAAGCTGCAGTCTTGGGATGAGGTGCACAAACAGGGCTCCAGGAAAAAAAGCACGAATAATCTCAAAGTATGGGCTGGTTAAGCCATGTACATTGGCACACACCTGTAATCTCAGCCACCAGGAGGCTGAGGCAAGAGGATCCCAAGTTCAAACCCAGCTTGGGGTGGGTGGGGGGAAGCTGGGGTTCATAGCTCAGTACAATGGGGAAACCAACCAACCCAAAGCCCTTGAGGGTGAACAGTAACTGCCATGGTGAGCACAGGACCCCAGAGATGAGGAAGCATCCGTGCGCCAGGGACCTGTCCGGCAGGCTGCAGCGGAGCAGGTCTGCGGCCTCGCGGTCCATTGCTTCTATTTCCGGGGGACACGCCCTTGCCTCTAGGAATGCGCATGCGCCATTGGTAGTGAAGCCTGCCACTTCTCATGGACACATCCGTGCTGCAGGGAGGGCCTCACTGACCTCTGGCTCATCTGTGCCGCTGGAGGGGATGTGGGGCTCTCAGTATCCCGCACCCACGCCCTCTGAGTGGCCGGGGCCTCAGCTGTCTGCAGCACCCTAGCACTCCTTGGACGGAGCCTCTCAGTGTGGGGGGCCTCAGGACTGCGTAGCAGAGTCGCCCTCTGGATTCCCGACCTGGACTCTGTCCCTGCTGCAGTACTGCCACAGCAGCTAAGAAGCAGGCACAGCAAACAGGCTTTGTAGTGAGACCTGGCTTTGAATTCCAGCCCTGCAACTTCCTGTGTGCCCTCCACACTCGAAGCCCGGGTTTCCTCATCTGTAAAATGGGCAGTTTAGAACAGTTGTGAGATGAGAGATGGGAGGTGAGGAGAGCACTGACCACAGTGCCCAACATGCAGGCGCTCCATCAGCCTGGCCAGCAGGTATTTACTGGTGCCTACAGTGCGCCGGACACTGTGCTGGGTGCCAAGAGCAGGGCAGTCATCAAACCCAGTGGTCCTGTTGAGTTCAGGTGCGCATCAGGGGGACGGAAATCAGCCCTGCTCAGGCACCAAGGTGGGCCTTTGGGGTTGTGTGGGGCTTGCTTTTAAAAAACTGACTATAGATTAGGTTTGGAAGCAAAATGAATACACAGAAGACAGAACTGCTCAAGAGCAACCAGCCATCTTGCACGTGCTGGCCCACAGGCCTGAGCACTGCGCACAGGAGAGAATGGAGCCCCCAGCCCAGGGACCCAGGGAGGGGCCCCGCCCTCCTCCGGGGGCTGCCAGCTCATGGCCAGCGTGAGCAAGCAGCGTGGACGCTTCCAACCCGCTTTTATCTGCGGCCTGAATCAGGGCTCCCCCCACACGCCTGGCCCAGTCAGAGGCTGCCGTGCCGGGTCATGGGAACCAGACTCAGTGGGAAATGCTCCACTTCTGTGACTCTTTGCCAAGTCCAGTTCCAAGGAATGCCCGGGACCTTTCAAGGTAATTATCTCCGGATGCAGCTTTATTACAAATCATTAACTCTCTGATGAGAAACACCGAGTGTCTCTACACACCAGCACAGCCAGCCAGGGCTCGAGGCCCACAGGCCGTGCCCGGCCCAGGGCGGCTCCTGCTACCGCCGCCTTTGCAAAGCGCAGGCTTCGGAGTGTGAAGGGGGCACAAACCATGAGAGGGCGGGGACGCAGAACGGGCTGAGCGGCCACAGTGGGTCTGCTGATTTGCAAACACTCCCAGAGGATTTAGGGGCTCAGGGAAGGTGGTTAAATGGAAAGAAGGAAAAATGAACCCAAAGCTCCACTGTAAAAATGGCTTTCGGTGTTGACCAAGCTGCTTCTGTCCAAGAATCCTCAGTGTAAGATGAGAGGCCGCACTACCCGGACCCAGCAGGAATGGAGTGAAGCCCTAGGCCAGCGCCAGGCTGTCTGCCTGGATGGTCCAGACACAGCTGCCACCTCTTTGGGCCTCTGCGCTGGTTTCCCGTCTTTGTGACAAGACATCTGAGACAGGAACTTAGAGGAGGAAGCCTCGTTCTGGCTCACGTTTCAGAGGGGTCAGTCCACGGTGAGTGGGCTCCACTGCTTCCAGACCTGTGGTGAGGCAGGAACAGCGTGGGGGAAGGGCATGGAGGAGGAAAGCTTCTGATTTCATGGCAGACCGGAAGCAGAGAGGGACAAGAGCTGGGGACAAGGTATAAAATACACCCCACTTTAAAGCACCCTGCCTGTGACATACTTGCTAGCCAGGCCCATCTCCCAACAGCCCACTGGGCTGAAGAACTTAATGCTTACTCCAGCTGGCATCATCACAGCCCCAGAATGCACTGGCTCCCTAAGGGCCTCAGCAGAACCCCAGTCTGGAGCCGGAGCCCTTGCTGGTCCCATGATAGGATTCCATCTGGACGGCATCCACCACTCACCTGTCAAGAAACCTGAACCCCTCAAACACCCAGAAGCACTTGCGAAGGGCCCTCTGGACAGTGCAAGTGTCTCAGGGATGCTGGGTTGAAGGCTGGGGACACAGTTGGACAGAGCCACAAGAGTATCTGCCTGAGCTCAATTTTCCCCATGTCTGTGTGCCAGTGAGAGATTCCAGAGATGCCATCTGTGCTGCAGAGGGGAGCCAGGCCTGCTCACAAGCGAAGCCACTAAAACCACCTCTCGGGGCAGAATAGGATCACTGCAGAAGTGAGGAAAGACGACAGGCCCATGGGAAGGTGGCTCTGGACAGAGGGCGCAAGTGCCGTCTGCTCGTGACCACTACCGAGCTTGTTCTCGTCTTAGTCATGGCTCCTAATGACCATTCTGAAGGGTGACAGTGGAGCACAGGTCTCAGGGAAGCGGGCAGGAGCTAGCCTGGGCCCTGTGGGAGGAGCCAGCCCAGGAGGGATCTCTAAAAACAGCCCCTCTTCCTACATGCCCCCAGCTTCGGGTGGTTCGGCTTCTAGGGCTTCAGCTTAAGATACTGCAAAAGCAGCATCAGTGAAACTGTCCTTAAAAGCGTGAATTCGCGGTATTTCCTGGGCTATGTAGCTGCATCTTCTCAGCAAGCCGCAGCTACACTCAGCCGCGCGGTCGAGAAAGATGACTGATGTGCACACCAAGATGCTAGAGGGCTGGAGCTCACCGCCAGCTCATCAGGACGCCTGTGACTCAGGGCGCACCTGCAGATCTACCAGACCTACACCAAGAACGCAGAGGCCACAGAGGAGGGCGATTCAGGCAGTGGCATGTGTGGGGGCCGGGGGCGCTGTGGTCCTGGAGTGTGAGGTGTGAGGACTGGAGAGCCCACTGGGAGGACAGCAGCAGCTCACCCTGGGGAAGCCATGGACGCCCAGTCCAGGATCTGGGCTTTTACTCAGCCAGGCAGCACTGACGGCTTTTAAACCGAGCCGCTGTAGTTTGCACCTTACATAGATTTGGAGTGGAGGCGGCGGCAGCCAGCTCTGTTCTCCAGTTGGTGGTTGAGGGCAGTGGGGGCACAGTGATGGACACAGGTTGACCAGAGAGGCCAAGCACAGCCACGCAGACTAAGCTGAGGTGCCCTGGCGGCTGGAAGTGCACCCCAGGAGCCAGAGGAAAGTGAGATCTCAGTCAGACTCGGTTATCAAATCACCAGCACAAAGATGCACAGGGCGCAGGGCGGGAGACACTGCCTGGAGAAGCAGACTATGAAGATGACCAAACACAGACTTCTCAAAGTGGCCAGCAGTTACAGGGCAGCGGGACCTGCCCAAGGACCAGTGAATCCCTGCATAGCTGGATGCTCAAATAAGGACACTTACAAAGTCTGTTAAACAAAAGGGAGCTCCAAGACAGGAGGAACATTAGAGCATGTGAAAGGGCATCTTTCTTTCTCTTTTTTGGGTGGCATTTTGAGATAGTCCATGTAGCCCAGACTGGCTTAGAACATAGTGATCCTCCTGCCTCAGCCTCCTGAGTGCTGGGATCATAGGTGTGTGTCACCATGCCTGGCAAGGAGGGCACTGTTCAGAGACAGTAGTCCTTCACCGGCGGACCAGGAGAAAGACCAGCCTCCAGGATCAGGCCCAATTTAAGAAGCCGCTTACTTCTGGCTTCACATGACGCCGTCCGGGCCTCACTGCCCCACCCCCCTCTACCGACGTGTGAGCGTTAACTCCCACCTCTTCACACCAGACTTTATTCCAGGCTGTGCTACGGCGCTGGGTCTCTGCTCCTGCTGAGCTCTCGGAGCTACACAGCCCTGTCATCCTCAGACCCGAGAGGCCCTCAGCCGTGTAGCCCGCCCTCCGCATGCGCCACCTGCCCGGGGTCGAGGCTCTGGGCAGTGCTGCCGAGTAGAGCCGGGGCAGACAGCTCTCTCGAGTCCAGCCCGCTGCTCCAGAAGGACGTGGTAAGGTGGGCGGGAGGCCAGTGACTGCACCGCTCCTCCTGGCACTCACTCTAGGACAGTGACATCACTGCGAGACTTCCTTCCGTTTTTGAACATCTGTGCATGAAGGGAAATAGAAGAGGTAACTGTCTGAAATGCAGGCAATGCTAAGAGCTCCCACAGGAAGGCCACAGATAATGAGAGGCTAGGAAATGAGATAATCTGGTACAGAAGCATCTGATCCTGAGGAAGTGAAGGCTTTACACAGGAGCAGACACAATGCAATTAGTGGAGCCATCTCCACTGGGAGCCTTCGGCCCTCGACCTAACCTCAGGCTGTGTGGGCTCCTCTACTAAGGACTAGCTTCTCCTTGGTTTTCTTCAGACTCAGAAGCCATCTAATTAGCATGCCAAGGGAGGGGCACAGTGCTCCTGTGTAATTCTGGAAGTTATGCACTTTTAAAAATGCACATTGAGGGCTGGGGATTTAGCTCAGTGGCATAAGCGCCTGCCTGGCAAGTGCAAGGTCATGAGTTCTATCCCTGGTACTAAAACAAACAAACAAACAATGGATAAAAATGCACATTGAAGATACCTGTTAACATACAAGGAAAAACGACAGCAGGACAGTCACACTGAAGAGCACGTCAAGTGGCCGGGGAGTCCGAAGCAGCCTCATTAGTTTTCAGGATCACGGGCCTGCACGCCCCTATCACAGTCGCTGCCTAGTTCTCTGGATTTAGGTACTGCACGGGGTAGGTAATTTGAACCATCAAAACCCAGGCTAAAAAAACAAACCAGCAGCCTTGCCCATCTGGAGGTTTTAATGTATTTATTTGAAAACCAAGTTCTGTGAAAGAGCACACTCAAGAGTCGTGTATTTTCTCTTCAGCCCAAGACCTGGAGACGAGCTCTTCGGTGAGCGCGGAGGTGAGGTGACATGCACGAAGGAGCAGGGCCGGGACTCTGTGGCGTTCTCCCCGCAGCAGCAGGCCGGGCTTCAGGGCAGCCGAGGGCCTGGGGGAAAGGGGGTGGTGGAAGCTATCATTCCTCATTTCAAACTTCTGAAACTACAGGCTGTTGAAACTTAAAGCTCCAACCCTGCCCCTGGAGTCCTAATAAACCAGTTTCCAAATTTCTAGCACTTTTATCCTTTTAAAAACTATCAGAGCCCAGTTTCCAGCTGCAGATCTCGGGGTCACTCTGGTTCACTGCCTCAAAAGGTACCATCGGGGACTTTTGCTGAGACACCATGAAAAGCTGGAAGGGGCTACTTGATTTGACTCTATTCTGGGACAGGCTAAGTGACAGTGACAGTGACAGTGATGGTGATGCTGTCACACGCTGGGTGGACAACACTAGGGAACCACCAAAGTGTAAAGAGAATTTTCAAAAGCAGTTTATGCAGCAAAGCAGCACAAATCCCCGCTCTGAGGCCCATTCTCTGAGGCATAATATATTTTCCTAGTAAGGACAGGGTTTCTGCCTTACTGTTGCCTGAGATTTCTCTAACGCTTACAGCACTCGCTAGTCGTGTGTAACACTCAGCAGGCTACAAGTGCTGCCAGTCTGTCTATTCGATTTTGGCACAGTGTAAGGAGTGACACACTAATACATTTGTGAAAATGAGTGTTAGGTCAGAACTAGGGAAAGTGGCTCATGGACCACTCACGAGTCCCCAGATGCCAGTGGACTTGGAAAAGGAAACCAGCGTGTCTGTACCCCACAGCTCTCACACCTGAGGCCCAGCCGGGGTCCACACCAGTCCCATCTACTGCGTGGAGCTCTGGGTGTGGCCTGACCACCCCCGACTCCCAGTCTCACACAGATTAGGTGTTCACGATCCACCAAAGAAACAAATGTGAAGGCTTTTAGAGTCACAGGATTTGGAAAGAGGGAGAGGGTGGCGAGTCAGAAGCTATGCCTGTGCTGCTTGGAGCCTGACCTGGGACAGTGCTGACTGCTCACGCACGCTTACCAACACCGGCACTGCGCATACCACGCAGTGCAGTATTTTTTTTTTTTTTGGTACTGAGGATCGAACTCATGACCTTGCACTTGCCAGGCAGGCGCTTATGGTGCTGAGCTAAATCCCCAGCCTCAGTGGAGTATTTTTTGAGAAGACTTTTTTTTTGGTACTGGGGATCAAACTCATGACCTTGGGCTTGCCAGACAGGTGCTTAAGCCACTGAGCTAAATCCCCGGCCCGAGAAGACTTTCTTATTTTCTCTATTTTCAGTACTGAGATTGAACTGAAGACCTACCCACTGAGTTATAATCCTGGCCGTTTTGTTTTGTTTGATACAGGGTCTCACTATGTAGCCCAGGCTGGCCTTTGAACTCACGGAGATCCTCCTGTTTCAGCCTTCTGAATTCTAAGATTACAGGCATGCACCACCATGCCTGGCTACATCCCTCTTTAAAAAAACCTTGTTTTACTTTGAGTGGGGGCTCACTAAGTTCTCCAGGCTGGGCTTGAACATGCGATCCTCCTGCCTCTGCCTTGCACAGTGCTGGGATTCTAGGCACGAGCACCAAGCTGGGTGAGACTGCTGAGTAAGGAAGCATGCAGTGGGCTCATGCCTGGCAGTAATGTCCCATCCTCAGGGCCTGAGAGGCACCAGGCAGTACTACAGGACAGGGCCAGAGAAGAAAAGGAACCTCTGCTTACAGATGCAGGAAAGGGTTACAAAGCAGACCATGTCACACCCTGTGGGTAACAAGGAGGGGAGGTGGGACAACCACTCACGTCCAGGCCTGGCCGCTCAGTCATCGATATATTCGAAGGGCTCGGGGGGCTCTGGCTCCTGCTCTTCCTCCTCAATTTTGGGGCCGTGCGCTGCCACGGGCTCCACCAGCTCCTCGATGTCTTCGCTGGTGTCCTTCAGAATGATGATGCCTCCGATGGACAGCTGTCAACACACAGGACGCACAGGGTGAGCCCGCTCACACTGCAGGGGCTTCTACAACTGAGTGCCTATTGGTGAAACTGCTCTACTGACCTCCAAGTACAAAGCTGCGGCAGCGCTGTCGAAGGACAGAGTAACTGTGAGCTCTGTTTGATGCCTGCAAAGCTGACCCAGTGGTGCTGGAGGACAGAGCACGAAATGCTGCTCTGTGGGGAGGCTGCACCCCGGCTCCCCACTAGCATTTCCCAGGTTAGCATCTGTGGTCACAGGCCCTGCTGCCTTCTGCTGTCACCCAGAGCCTGGTAGAGATCTGCAAGGCGGGTCCCGCATGGCTTCACAGAACCGCACTTTCAAGATCCCCACTGTGAGGTTTGGGAGGTGACCATCATTTTGGACACAAGGAAACTCACAAATGAAAAGCCACATCCCCCAGCAATTCCTGAAGGATGGAGAAAGTCATATAAATATCACATAGACATCTATGAACCCCTGTGATGCGCGCCAATACACACTGACGGGGACAAAGGCACGGAGGCTGTACAGGGCCCATTCACCCTCTCCCAGCTATCAGCAGAAGGTAAACCCACACGGCAAGCTGTTCACCCAGCTCTGGCTGCGCTAATCTTATTCTGTGTGCCTGCCTGTGTCAAAGGAAATGGAGAGCTGCTCCGTAATTCAATCAGCCCACAGTGGCAGGGCACATCTGGAAAAATCCTATTTCTACCAAAGCACATTACTGGGAAGGAAAAGAGGCACAAGCACATCACTCAAGGCATTTACATATGTATAAGCCTCCCTGCAGTCTTGCCTAATCTGATTGTGC
Source organism: Dolichotis patagonum (assembly GCA_004027295.1). NCBI lineage: Eukaryota > Metazoa > Chordata > Mammalia > Rodentia > Caviidae > Dolichotis > Dolichotis patagonum. The sequence goes on from PVJX010014929.1 coordinate 28,243, forward strand.
TCCTCAGGACTCTGCCCTGCCCTGCTAGGACACTGGTGTGCCTCACTGCATTTCTCCACAGCTGCCCTTCTCCCAGCATACGCACCTGCAACTTCAACCTACAATCCTTAAAAAGCTAGCCTGTCTCGGAGGTACAATATAAAGGCCTCATCCCAAGAATGGAGCATCAGATCCCTGTCCTAACCCTCCAGGGCTGTGAATTTACTGGACTCTCCTAGTGGACAAGAATCTGCCAGCAAACAGGCAACAATAGCCATGTTCAGGAGAGGGTTTGCTATGTTTTGGTAAACATGTAGCTCTAGGTTATAACCAATGCTTTGTGCTTAATGGAATGAAAAGAATCCAGCCCAGACCCTGCAATAGGCTCTCCAGGAAGGCCGAGGTGGATGGACGCTCCGGGCCCAGCAACACTTCCTGCTGCCAGGCGCTCCACTTCCGCTCAGATGCCCAGGAGGCAGAGGAGGAAGGTGGCTCCTTCCAAATGTACCTCCAGGCAGCTCTGAGGGCCTTGCTGCTGAGGGTGGGGTGAGGCACTTTCCTTAACTGAGGTATAGTCACATAACACAAAAGTCCCTGTTTCTTTTTTTGTTTATAGTGCTGGGGGGTGTGGGGCCTTGTGAATGTTCTACCACAAACTCCACACAGATTTTATTTTAGTTTTTAATCTTGAGACGGTATCTCACTAAATTGCCCAAGCTGGCCTCCAACTTGGAATCCTGAAAGATTTACTCTTAAAGTGTATACTTTAGTACACTCACAAACTTGCACAGCCACTATTAGTGAATTCGAGAACATCTATGTCAACCTAAAGGGAATACAGCCCATTGGGAGCCACCCTCTATTTTGCTCTCCTACCCTGGGAACCATGAACCTAACTTCTGACTACAGATCACACCGTTGGGAACATCTGCGGCAGAAGAAAGCATACAGCATGTGGCCTATGTGTGACCTTCCTTCCATTGGCCTAGTGTTTTCAAGGTGCACACTGTAGCTTGCGTCAATAAGCCTTTCTTCTTACTGGCAAATAGTCCAGTGCATATATCACGATAACCAGGGCAGGTGTGGTGGCTCAGGCCTGTAATGCCAGCACTCGGGAGACTGAGACAGGAGCATCACTGTGAGTTTGAGGCCAGCCTGGGCTCCACAGTGAGTTCAGGACTGCCTCAACTACACGGTAAGACCCTGTCACAACCAACCAACCAGCCAACCAACCAAAAACACCATTTATTCTTTTTAGGTGGATGGTGCACTGGGGCTCAGGTCCAGGGCCTCACACCTGCTAGGCAAGTGCTCCAGCGCTAAGCTACGTCCTCGGCCTTTTCGTTCTGACACAGGGCCTGGCCAATTGCCCAGGCTGGTCTCAAACTCATGATCCTTGCCTACGACAAACACTAGTGTGCAAGTTTCACACAGCTATGTACCTGAAAACAGAATTATCAGGTAACACAGGAAGAACACATTCAGCTTTCAAAGGCTCGGCCAAATCTTTTCCCACAGTGGGTACAACGGCTCACACCCCCACCCTCCTGCCCACACACAGTTATCTGTCTTTTGTTCTTAAGTGACAGCCATTCCCTTGGGTATGGTTTTAGTCATCTCCTGTGATTCTGATTAGCATTTCCCTAGTGACTAGTGATATTCAGCAGATAGCTTTTCGTGTGTTTGTTGGCCATTTGTATCTTCTTTGTAGAAATGTATATTCAAATACTTTAGCTGGGCCTGGCATCCCAGCACTTGAGAGGCTGAGGCAGGAGGAGCGCCTTGAGCTAGAGGCCAGCCTGAGTTACAAAGTGAATTCGAGGCCAGCCTGAACCAAATAGTGAAACCCTGCCTCAAATAAGACCTTCCCCCCTCCAAAAAAAATCCCAATTAAAAAAACAGATGCTTTGAACTGCTTACCTAGCATGTGTGAGGCTGTGGATTTGATCCCTAGCACCACACACACACACACACACACACCAAAACCAAAGAACACTGCCCATTTAAAAGTTAGGGTGGAAAAAACCAAAAAAGTTAGGTTACTTTTACTACTGAGTTGTAAGACTTATTTATATAGTTTGGATACAAGTATGTTATCAGCATAGGCCCTGAACCACTTGCTCTTACCCTGTGGTTGAAGGGCCTCTGCAGCGTAAAGGTGTAAGCTGAGCGTTGGGCTGGCTTAGTGGTAGAACACTGTGGGAGGGCCTGGGTTTGATCCCTAGCACCACACACTCCCAGTTTTTAATTAAATTTCTTCTTCTTTTTTCTTTTTCTGGTTTGCTTGTGCCTTAGGTACAGGTTGAATATAATCTAAAAATGTGAAATCTGAATTGGCCCCAAGTGTGACATTTTTGGGTGTCACCATAACACCGGAAGGGGGAAGTTCCATTCCTGATGTCAGGTAACGCAATGCAGCCACCGAGTGGCTGTGCTCATCCTGAGGTCCAAAGTGACCATCAGGTACGTGTATAAGGTTCTGTTTGGATCTGGGTCTCACTCCTGAGACTTCTCCTTATGTCTATGCCAATATTCCAAAACTCACAACCACTCCAGTCCCATGCATCTTGGAGAAGGGACACCCAACCTGTACCCTGTATAAGAAAATAATGCCTAAAGCCGTGAAGATTCATATATAGCCAAACTTTCTAAGTTTTATACTTTTAGCTCTTATTAGCATCATTTCTTGAAAGAACTATTCTTTCCTTAATGAATGGTGTTATCAAGCCTGCCAAAGTCAGCTGGCCATTAATGTGCAGGTTTATTTCTGGATTCTCAATTTAATTCCATTCTTCCTTATATCTATTCTTATGCCAGCACCACCCATAGCTGTCCTGATTCCTGTGCTTTGGTAGAAAGATCTGAAATTGGCAAGTATGATTCCTTTAATTTTATTCAAGATCCTTTTGACTGTTCTGGGTCTCTTTCATTTCTCCATGAATTTTAGAATCACTTTGTCTATTTCTGCAAAAATGGTAGCTGGAAATTTGTTGAATCTGTAGCATAAACTGAGAATTACTGATGTCGTAGAATACTTTCAAATCCACCAGCACATGTAATGCTTGGCTACAGCTGCCTGAAACAAACAGCCGCGTTTGAGTTCACTGTGGAGGTGAAGTCAGCCTCTCTGAATGAATTTGCAAGTGTTCTTCCTCTCCTGTTCTTAAAGACAGTTTGTGAAGGATCAGTGTACATCTTTAAAAAATGCTTGACAGAACTCACCAGTGAAAGAATCTGCCCCTGGGTTTTTCTTTGTAGCAAGTTTTCTGATTTCTCATTCAACCCCTCTGCTTTTATACATTTTCAGCTTTGCCATTTCTTTATCAGTCAGTCTGGTAGTTTTGCTTTTTTCTAGGAATCTTCCCATTTTATCTGCGATATTTAGTTTGCTGATACACAGTTGCTAAAGTAAAATTTTATAATCCTGTTTAATTTTTCTATCTTTTGAGGTAGAATCTCATTATGTTGCCCAGGCTGACCCCCGATTCTCGACTGACACAGTGATTTTTCCAGCCTCTGTCTTCCGAGTAGCTGGGACTATGCACACATGTCACTTTACTTTTGTAAGGTTGGTTGTAATATCCTCCCTTTGTCCTGATTCTTGTTAAAAAAAAAAAAAAAAAAGAACAAATTTTTGGTTTTGTAATGTTTTCTGTTCATTAATTTCTGCTCTAATATTTATCTGCTTTCTTCTGCCTGAATTTGGTTTACTCTGTACTCCTTTTTTCTAGCTTATTAAGATGGATTATTATCATATTATTATTTTACAGACAAGGTCATACTATGTGGCCCAGGCTGGTCTTCAATCCTGGTCTCAAGGGATGCTCCTTGGCCTCGTGCTCCTGAATAACAGGAAAATCTTTTTATTTACATTATCTTATTATTTCTGTCTCCCTTTTTAGTATAGGTACTTCCAAACATATCCCTCTATTTGCTGCTGTTGTTGAGTATGGTGAATTTTAGTGTATTACTATTTTCTTTTTGGTTTCCAAGTATTTTTAAAACTATTATTGCTTCACCATTTCTTTGTATTTTTATTGAAATTTTTTTCTAAGACAATGAACTGGTATTTTCTAGTTTTCCATGTATTTCCTTTTTGATAGATTGGTTATTTAAAAGGGTACTGTCTGTCTCTGCGTATCTGTGATTTTTCCAAACTTCCTATTACTGACTGCTGTTACTGACTGCTATTTTCCAACCTACTGTGAATGATCTCAGTACCTTTACACTGACTGAGGTTTGTTGAGGACTGAATGTGGTCTATCCCAGGGAATGTCTCACATGTGCCTGAGAAGAATGCAATCAGTCTAGCAGGCTTATGATGTTACCAAGTCTGCTACTGATCTTTTACTTATTCCTTCCACTCATTATTCAAAGCAGGGTACGAAAATCTCCAGTATTATTGTTGAACTGTTTATTTCCATGTCTCCGTTTCTTCATATACTCCGGGGCTCTGCTGTTAGGTGTACGTATTTATAACAGTTACATCTTCCTCACTCATCAATTCTTTTATCATTATAAAATACATACTCATCTTGGGGCCAGGGATTTAGCTCAGTGGCATAAGCGCCTGTCTGGCAAGCGTGAGGTTGTGAGTTCTATCCCCGGTACCAAAAGCACCCCCCATCAAAAAAAACCAAAAAAACCCTCATCTTCTCTATCAGCAATTCTGGCCTAAAAGTTTATCTTGTTTGTATTAGGGACCTGTTGTGGCTCTTTTTTGATTAGTGTTTGCATGGCATACCTTTTCCCATCCTTTGTTCTTCATTTGTGTCTCTAAATTTAAAGCATGTCTCTTCTAGAAAGTACATAATTTGATATTTTTTTTCTTTTTCTTTTGAGACAGGGTCTCACTAAGCAGTTCAGGCTGGCCTTGAACTCGTTATGTAGCCCAGGCTGGCTTCAAACTTACATTGATCTTCCTTCCTTAGCATCCCAAGTGCTGGGATTACAGGCATGCACCACCATGCCTGGGTCTCAGTCATTTTTCTAGAAAAACCCACTGGCCAACTTCTGCCTTTTAATTGGCATGTGTAACCCTTTACACTCACTTGATCACTGATAAAGTATGACTGGTGCCTGCTTTGCTATTTGCACTCTGCATGTCTGATATTCTTTTGTCTCTCTTCTGCCACCACTGCTGACTTCAACATTAAATACATACTTTACTTTAAAATACTTTAGTATTTTACTTTAACTACCTTGTTCCTTCATGCTTTTGAGTTATTTTCTTTGGATAGTCTTAAGATTACAATCAGTATTTTACACATCCAGTCTGACTAATAACCAATGTAATCTTAATAGCACATTGTAACCTGGCTTCTGGAAAGGGTGTTCCCGCACTCCTCTGCGCTCTTACTGTCATGTGCATTGCACCTCTGTATACTGTGCGCATCAGCACTGAGTTATCTATCATAACTGTTCTGGGTAGGTGATTTTTGTATCTGACAGCAGAGTCCTTTCATTTTCAGTCTAAAGGGTTTCCTGTACCACTCCCTTTAAGGCAGGTTTGCTAACAAATTCTGTTTTTATTTATCTGGGGAACATCTTAATTTCTTAATTTTTGAAGGACCGTTTCTCTGGATGCCAAATTCTTCAGTCTTCTCTCAGTACTGTGTGTCATTCCATGACCTTACAATCACCGTATTTCTGATTAAAAAATCACATTCTGATCTTACTGGGGATGATTTATTTGTTTGTGACTAAGCTGCTTCTCCCTTGCTTTTAAAATTCTCTGTTTTTCAATAGTTTGATTATAATGTATATAGGTATGGATTCCTTTGATTTATCCTATTTTGAACGGATTGAGCTTCTCAGATGTAGAAATCAGCTCTTCGTCAAAACTGGTACGTTTCCAGCTACTATCTCTTCATTCTTCTGTCCTGTCTTCTCTCTGTGACTCCCAATGCTGGGTGTCAGTCTGCTCTGCAGTGTCCCACACGCCCCAGAGGCTTTCTGAGGCTCTGATGATTTCCCAGCTGACCTGTCTTTAAATGTGCTCGTTTTTTCTCCTGCATGCTCAACCCTGCTGTTCAGCCTCTTTACAGAGGTTTTCGATTTAGTTATTGTTTGTAGAATTCCTAATTATTGAGCCACATTTTGTTTCTCTGCATGTATTTCAAAATTTTATTAAGAACTGGACATTTTCAATATTATTATGAAGTGACTCTGGAAAGTAGATCTTCCCTCCACCCCAGGCTTTGCTGTTGTTGCTGTCTGTCCTCTGATCCTTCTGAGCTACGTCTATAAAGGCTGTTTCTATCCTGTGTGGCCACTCATGTCTCCACCCAGCGTGGTGGTCAGCTAATAGCTGGATAGGGATTTCTAGGGACATGGAGTCCGCTCCTCATCTTCGCTCTGCGTACTGGGTTACACAGCCAGGTAGTTAGAGCTACTAGAGCTATCCCTGACCTAGTGTGAGTGAAAGCTTAACAATCATTCCATTTCCAAAGGTGGTACCCTAGTGCTACACTGTGGCCTCAGGGTCTTGAGTATTTATATCTTGCTGTCTTCAGTTCTTTGTTTTGCCTTTCGTTGTTGGTAAATGTCAAAGATACTGGTTATCCCTGTGCCTCATACTATCTGTGTCCTAATTGCTCTGTCCCAGGTACGGCGCACGCCAGCTGGCAAGGGGCATTCACACATGCTGTGGAGCACTCTTGTAAACATGCTGCCGAGATGCACTGGCCCGAGGAGACAGACAGTAAGGACATCTGAGGGTGCACTACGGTGGCTCTGTCAGTGCCTTTGCTCCTACGGAGTAGGTGGTGCTGCAGATCAGCTGCTCAGTGTTTGAGGTGCTCTATATGCGACACTCTATTGAATCTTCGTAGTATCCCTGAAAAGTGGAGAGTATGACCACACTGATTTTACAGGTGAAAGAACTGAAACACAAACTAAATGACTTGTCTCATCATACTGCTAAGAAGTGAAAGCACTGAAACAGAAACCCAGTTGTGCCCACTTCTAGCTCTAAACTTACCAGATCTACCCTTGCCTCCTCCAGCTGTAGACCTCAGCTTACAACCCTAGGTAAGAGCTGCCTTCAACCCATCAAGATGACAAGAATAAGTTTACTGTTGTATAACAACCCAGAAAGCTCTCTAGTTTTCTACATATAAAAATATAAGGATAAAGGCAGTATCATACTATTCGTGGAAAGCATTCATTTCTAACATGAAACATCCTGTGTTGGGATACGTTAACTATCATGAACATCTTGTTCTAATTCTGAGATCCCATAGTTTGTGACAGCAGTATAATTATAACGATGATGTACACTTACTGAACTATGCCGAGTCTCCTCCTTAGTTTTTGCCCAGTAGTGTCTCATTAGTGCCACATCTCTATGAGTTAGTAATGACAGTCCCAATTTTACATTCAGAAAAACAGGCAAAAATAAGTTTAGAACTTGGCCCAAATTCATATAGCCTGAATTGTAGAAGCAAGATTCAAACCAGCACATCTGGCTTTGCCATCTACGATTCTAATCATGCTGAATGGCAGACAGTATGCAGTCATCCAGAAAAAGAAAAGCTTTCCAAAGCCTACGTGGAACACAGGGACAGTCTCTCCTTTGCTAAGAGCAAGTTTTCAGCAGTAGTGACCTGTACTCCAACGCTCTGGCCATCTACCCTTCTCTATCAACCTCAGGTTGCCCTGCAGATTACTATTCCACTATGCACACAGCTGAGCATTACTGGTGACTTACTGGCTTGAAGGGCTGGTATCTACAGGTCTCTGGCATGGTGAGGACCTTAAGCTGGGCAGGCATAACTCGGGCTGGGTTATCTAACAGCTGAAAGTTTGGTTCAGGCTCCTTTTTCTTCTCTTTTTCTTCTTTTTTCTCTGCTTCATCCTAGGGAGAAAAAAAAGTCGCTCAATACAGTTTGCTTCATCCCATGCTGGCGAGTAAGTTTACTGAGCTAGGCTCACAGGTAGGAGACTTGCCCCTCTGCTTAGGGCTGATAATGGCATTTGACTTGGTTTTGAAGGGTAGGAAGGTTTTCTGCTGTCTCCCAATTTGTACTCTTCTGTCCTGTGACAAATGATGTTGTTTCTAGAGTCTCTTTCAGGTAAAATTATGATTCCATATGCTTGGAACAGGACAATTATTTGAAAGAAGCCAAGAGCAAAGTATAATAATGTTCAATGAAGGAAGAATCCAGACCATACAGATCAGATGCATCAACCTATTTGACCACCAAGTTATACCTACCACTTCCATTTTCTCTTCCTCTTTTTTTTCTTTTTCTTTTTCCTTCTTTTTAGCCTTGGCAGTAATAGATAACACAGCAGTGGAAACCTAGAGAAAGAGAACAAGGTAAATTTATCACACTCTATTATCTATATACAAACAAGCACAAAGAAAACTCCATCCAATAATTTCTTGTTTTCTGGCAGTATTTTTAAAAACAAAATAATCAGAAAGTAAGTGGGAAAAACCAGGAGGACATTTATTTACATAATGCGCTGTCATCAGGAGGCTCCTTAGTGCTTAGAAGCAGTCTCCACCATAACCACCTTGTTTTCAACTGCAGTCTACCATGGGTGTGAATTGCTATTATACACATCTAAGATAGTCAGCTGGAAGTTATAGCCTTTCTTGCTTTAGGAAAAAGCCTGGAAAGCCTAAAAATTTTCCTCCAGTTATTGTCCTTGAGGTATTTTCAGGACCAGATGCCCTGTAATTATAATACACAGTAGGTGAGCAGTTTGCCAGGAATGATGTTAACTGATGGTATTTCACTGGAATCAAAGGTGAAACAGGGACCCTGAAAAACTGGACAATATTGGTATGGAAGTTGGCTTTCTTCAGACCTAAAAGAGAGGGCACTTCTGAAACACAGCTGATCAAACAATGTGCTGGTGTCAGAGGCTATTCACTACCTGCCACCCTCAATCTGCTCAGTTGTACAATTATCCCCATTTACACATCAAAGTTGTAGCAATAACCAACAAGTGGCGATAATGGAACATCATTCTGAAAGAAGGAACTCTTTCTGCACATGAAGTGTCACGAAGGATAATTTTGCTGAATAAAACTTCATGGGTAAGTGTAGCTCTCTAAATGCATTATTCTTTGGCATGTATCCAGTGCTAAAGAATAATGCGGCAGGAGTTTAAATTGGTGACAGCCATTTTGAAAGGCAAATTACTTAATACCCATGAAAAGAAATAATGCACCTTACCTTTGTCAAGCGCCTCCATACCTGTGACTCTCACTACAGATACACCTGCACAAGCACATGAGCGTATGTGTACAGAGGCTTTCACTGTTGCCTACAGCAGGGACAATCTTTTCTTTCTTTTTCTTTCTTTCTTTCTTTTCTTTCTTTCTTTCTTTCTTTCTTTCTTTCTTTCTTAATTGAAATAATCTTAAACATACATCAAATAAGGAACTGGTAAAACAATGCAGCTTTGGGGGAAAAAGGAAACACATATAAATTGAAACTACTAAAGATATATGTTAAGAGTGGAACAGCACACGGACAATGACTCCATGTACTGAGGAAACCCAGGGGACTCACAAGTTGTGACTCCTGTGACATGGAACTTGGATGACCCAGAGAGGAAAAGCCTCTTAGCTTATATTCTTGTGGTGTTAGATGAAACTGATAATAGCTTTTTTTTCTAAAGAGTAGGAAAATTTACTGGGGAGTAAGGTTAGCTCCTGAGAGACAGGAGGGGTCCCAAATGAGTCACCAATGAGCCCACTTCCCTGAAAAAGTTTTATAGAGCAAAATCACAAAGTGGGTACAACATGAGTGCAAATTAGAAGCATAACCGCTGGGCTAATACTGATCTAATAGTAGCAAAGGTCTATGGATGACATCATTCACCTTGACTGGTAATCTATAGTCTTTTGGCTTTTAAACCACAAAACCTATTTAAAAACAAATCCAACTAAAATATCCAGGAGCCTCTCCTTATAAGAATAAATGCTACTCACAGGAACAACAGACCTACCTTTTCCTTTTCTTTTTCTTTTGGTACTTCCAGAGGGGCAGGATATGCAAATGTGGATGGTTTACAGTTTGATTTATACTGAACCTTCGGCATCTGAAGAAAGAAAGAAAACTTTGCCTCCCCCATTAAAATAATCGATATCAAGATTTAAGACTTTTATGCTTCTAACCAGCATACACACGCAAACCTGAAGTCCACACTGATTAAGCATCTGGTTATAGAACTATTCAATGGTAATCGCTCCTCTGAAGGGTGTCTGTTTTCTTTCATCGAATTAGCTTTAGGTACTTTACAGAATTAACTGCAGTTCCCTGCATATTCCTGAGGCTCTGTGTCTTTGAATAGGCCTCCCTTTAGCTCGTCCACTGCTGCAGGGGGTTATGTCCCACTCACTGAGTGGACACCAAATCAGCTGGCCCTCCTCGGGGGAGTGTGTTACCCATTCCGCCCCCAAGCTCCCCGTCCACTCCTTGTACCACCCTGCACTCACACACAGCAGTCTGTACACAGCTGTCACACCCTATAATCACACCAGGGAGAAGTCTACCGGGAGCCTAGCACAGAAGTCAGCTTCACACTTCTGAGAAAGCGGCACGTTCTCCAGCCTACGTTTTCTCTATTTCCCTAATCTGCACTGATGGAGAGAGGTATTCACCAAACTTACTAGGGGAAAGAATCCGATCTTCACCTCACCTTCAGTGTGAAGAATGAAAACAGAACATAAAACTGTTTGGCAGAAGATAAAAGCCCCAAAGATTACACAGGATGTTCAATTACATTGTTAAAAGTTAGAGGGAGGGAACCAAAACAGTCTTGCTTTGAGAAATAAAACTGCTAAACAGTTACAAATGTGAAGTTCTAATACTGATAAGTTAACCAAGGACAACTGGCTTCCAAAAGGCTACAACAAAAAAGTCAGTATGATGAAATATTCAATCAGCTATTTTTTAGCCTAAAACTTTTCCACTCTAAAAAGTTAACAGAACATTTTAACAACTGTGATGACCAGATAGAAGAGTTATTTAAAGGTCAAAAGGGCTTTGACCTTTAAAAAAGAACAAGAAAATGAATCCTGAGTCACAGGACTCAGAAAGGCCTAAACACAAGCCACATTAAAACACACAATTAAAAAAAATATGAGCCAGGTACGGTGGTGCACCCCTATAATCCCAGCACTTTGGGAGGCTGAGGCAAGAAGGTCAGAAGCTCGAGCCCACCCCCAGCCACTTAGCAACATAGTGGGATCCTTCTCAAAATAAAAACCATTAGAGGGGGCTGGGGACCCCGCTGTATGAAGGTTCTGCTTTCACACCCCAGGGGGTGTCTGAGTGATGACCAGGCACAATAGTGCCTGAAGTCTTTGGCCTAAGTAACAACTTTCATTTTATGAGTCCCTGGTTCCTGATAGCGGGTCTTGTTTTTTGCCACTACCAAAGAGACATCCTCCTATTTTGTCTTTCCCTGAAGTATAATTCTTTCTTCTATCAATTGCCCTAGCATCACATAACTCTGAAATGTGTTTCTGTCTCAAACTTTTATTCCTTATTAAATAAAAAAGATTTTCTTTTGGAAACAGGATCTCAGTTCAGGTTGGTCTTGAACTCAGGATGTAGCCCAGGAGAGCCTAGTCAACTCATGGTGATCTTCCTGCTTCAGCCTCCTGAATGCTGAGATCACAGGTGTGTGCCACCACATGCAGTTCCATTCCCTACTAATTACTAAAGGTTTAGTTTAGCTCCTTACTCTTCCTTTCTCAGATTATTGCTACAGCACTAATCTTGTAATACTGTTGCTAACAGCTTTCCAACCAGAGCAATGATCTTTCTAAAATGATCTAGATTCTACAATGTAATCCTCATGTCATTTATCTGCTTGAAATTCTTCAGAAGTTTCCACAGCCTTTTCCTTTTTTTGACTTTGAGACAGATCTCAGTATGTAGTGCAGCCAGCCTAGTCTGGAACTTGCAGCAGACCTCCTGCCTCACTCAGCCTCCCAGGTGCCAGAGTCCCAGGTGGGCGCTTGTGCTCCTCCACTCTGAGGAACCAGGGACTCCCACAAGCTTTGGAATTATGTAAAACCACTCAGACTGGTCCATAAAAGCGCTTCATATCTTTATATTAAGTCCCCTTTCTAACCATCCCCTCTAGTGATTTACCCAGTTACATGACTAATAAGGAGACCACTGACACATTCCAGTCAAAGGCAATGACTCAACTGGAAGGGGAAAATACACCATGGAAAGGCTAACAGACCTTGAGGGGGCATGGGAATCTCTGGGAGGGGGTGGTGAATATGAACAGCATACACTGCCAAGATGAGCCCTCCCCCCCACATACCTTTAAATCCTTGTTGAGGCCGATGACACAGGTAGGGGTGTAAGCCAATGACAGAAAGTGGGAGAGAGGAAACCAGAACCAGAACTGGGTAAAGACAAGGACGCCAACCACAGAAGGCATATGGGTATGCCCAGTTCTGGACTGTAAGGAGATTGTGACATTATGGCCACCTGCAGAAAAAAATGAAAGAAACCATGAACAGGAATTCGGGAGGGCAATGATAAGCACTTCTAAGTACTGCACTAGGGAACCAGCTGGTAATTATTTCAATGTGCAGTTTATATAATCAAATATGGAATCCCTGGAATTAAGTGACCTATCTATGATTTTCTAAACTGGAAGTACTTTTTTTTTTTTTTTTTGGTACCAGGGATTGAACTCATGACTTCACACTTGCCAGGCAGGCGCTTAAGCCACTGAGCTAAATCCCCAGCCCCCTAAACTGTAAGTACTGTAAGTGGACCCAGGGAAAATCTATAGCTTCCTTCTCTGTAGGCAGATATTGTTAAAAACTAAGTCCAAGAGTATCAAAACTGTGATGCTAAATTAAAGACTAATTTACATTATATATTGGCTTTTAATATACTATTAAAAAGCAAAATTTTGGTACATATATTTGCAAATGATAGCAGAGATAAGTACATATTTTGTAAGTTTCTGTATAAATGTGCTTTAATTACACTTGAGTACAGAAATATACATACTTATATAATATATTCATATTTATAAAAATATTTTTCTCATTCTTGTTCTTTTAGGCGCTAAGCAGCATAAAAATTATCTGAAAAATACCTATTACAGTTATGAAGACCTATGTTGCAGTTACAGACAGTCTAAACTTGGAGATAACACTGAGTTATTACATCACCTACATGGGTAGGTACGGAGATTAACTCACTTTGTGACACTGACAACCACTTTACTTCTAAGAGTTTTTCCCATTGGTAAAATGAGGGCTTGAACTTGAACACTTGAACTAGGGCACTACTACTGCAAAAGGAAAATTTTAACCTCTAATACGGGATTCCAGTAAAAAGCTTTCTGTGAAGAGACAGTTAACACGGCCCCAGGGATGCTGTTTCTACCCCTGGTCTGTAATCACCAGAGGCAGTTCTGCATCACAGAACTGAGGCGCGACTCTTGCAGTTTAATAATGCAGCCGTAACAGCGGAGCTTGTCTGTGCCTACTCTCAGGACCCTATTTTGGATTCCGATGCTGGCCTCCCATTCAAGTCATGCCTACTAATCTCAGTACTAAACTAAACAGCATTTTAGGAGTCAGAAGTCCACTGTTAAATTGATCAGGGTTTCAAAAAATAAAGGGCTGGGGATGGAGCTGAGAGGCACACGTGCCTGCCTGGCAAGCACAAGGTCCTGAGTTCAACTCTTGATACCTTAAAAAAAAAAAAAAGATATGGCAATATAAAAAACATTCTACAATAGCTCATTTGGGATTTATACCTGTAAAAAATGGTCAGTATATTTTACTCTTCTATAATTATATACATTTATTGTCTGCCAGCATTCTCCCTAATATCCACTAAATGCTTACATTCTATTGAGAAATGGAAACAAAATATTGGAAAAGATCCCAAGCAACCGTTGGGTCTTGTAGAGAAGAGAGACACTTGAATATTGAAAATAAGACACGAAGTACTGGTAGCTCTAGGATAGCTCAGTGGGAACGCACAGCTCAGCGCGGTACCTCGCCGGGGGCGCGGGGTTGGGGCTGGGGCTGGGGCTGGGGCTGGGGCTGGGCTGCAGAAGAGGGAAGGCTGCCTAGGGAGTGTACTGTTTGGTCTAAGACTTGAAGCCGTTTTTTCTCCCATTTCAATGAAATACATCTTCTTCAGTTAATCAGCTTTTTGTTCTCATATTCTGAGATTTAACTAATGAGACAGAGTTTATCCTATTCACAGTAATTAGTTTAGCAGACTTCAATAATAACTTTTTTTTTTTTTTTTTGCATGGGGCAGAGGGTGTACTGGAATCTGAACTCTGGACTTCATGCCTGCCAGGCAGGCACTGTGCCACTGAGCCAAATCCCTGGCAATATATAACTTTCTCAGTCTTTGCCTTTTCCCTCCAGAGGTCAAATCATTTAAGTAAATTCTCATAAATTTGAATTTCAACCTTTTGAAGTTGCTTTCTTCAGATTTTCTCTACTCCCAGCTTCACTAAGAGAGACCAGGACTAAAAATTCTCCTAATGAAGTTGTAGTACAGTTTTGGTGAAGAGTAGTGAAAAAGAATATGAGAGTAATTTTATGCACTAAATATATAAAGCAAAAACCATTTGAATAAAGAGACAGGGAAAGAATCATCAGAACTTAACTGGTCCATGACACAGCCAGTAGAGAGACAAAGAAAGGAAGGAGAGAAAGGAGAGGTGATCTCCAGCAAAGACAGTAAAAACAAGTCGGAATACAGAATTCTCTTCAGATTCTTAATTTATTTGTGAAAACCAGTAAAAACTTGTAAGGCTGAATAAACAAGTAAAACAAGTTGTTGTCAAAAAATTAAACTTCTAAATGTGGCAATTAAAAGAAAAGAAAGACTACCTAGTAAAATGTTCCTCTTAAATCCTGTTTTAAATACTTGTTACCAAAAAAGTCATCCTAAAAAGGTGACAAACTGTATGATTCCAACTACATGATGTTCTAGAAAGAGCAGATCTACAACTGATAACGGAACTGCCATGGACCTTAAGGTGCTATCCTTACCTTTCAAGTTAGCAGCAGAAAATTATTAAAAAGGGTTATGTTCTACATGGCCAGGATAAAATATGCATCACACATGTGAACAATGAAGTAGGTTTATGTTCTTTTCTTTTTACCTCTTTGAGATGTTACCAATAATAAAAGCAAAAAAACCAAAACCAAAAAAAAACCCCCATCAAACTAACACCAAGTCTAAAGTATTTTTAAGAATCACTCTATCGAGGGAAGAGACAAGATGGCGGACTGGTAGGTAGCAGGAGAGAGACCCTCTCTGAGAGAGACAGCTCAAATGCCAGAATAAAACACCCTGGAGAGACCCAAACAGAGAGAGATAGACTCTCACAACACAGAAAGAAACTAAAGCGCAAAAACCCGCTCAAATAAGAGGTCCTGGGGCTACTATTAGTGAAGATAAGATCGG